>JAKWJA010000528.1:0-22500 GCA_027704765.1 Solanum habrochaites | reverse complement strand
CCGTTCCCTATTCCATTAAAGAATGAATGGGAATTGATCTGACAACAGCTGGGCAAAATCCATCTCTTTCCATCTCTATGTTCGCTAAACTTGCTTCCTTTCTTGCTTTCATGAAGCCGACCTTAACAGACATCTCTTCCATTTTCGTAGATGGAAGATCCGGTGAATCAATTCAATTAGATGCCGCTTACCTAGATGCGGTGCTTGTCCCTCGAAGCGAAGGTAAAGACCAAGACATTGGGGATTCTGAATCTGACCGCACTTTCCTCAGGTCGAACGGCTATCGATCCTGCCCCTTGATAAAGGGGTTGAACTCATACGTTTGCCTTACCTAATCTACTTGGAGCCCGGATTCATTCTATTAAGGCTTTCAGTCCTTTCATGTAAAGGAAGAGTTCAACAGAAGTCATCTCTCGACACTGGCTGTTCATTTCTACCTAAACTTGCGGCTTCTTCAGCAAAGATAGGTGTTGAAGCTAATTTCTCAGCCAAAACCCCTTTCCTTACAGTCCAGTGCTTTCCCGTTCCCGCTCCTCATTCCTTGCATACTAAAAGATTATTCTTATCCGTGGTCTTTCTTCGTGGAAGTCCACTTATCAAGGAAGTATGGCAAAGATAGTTTAGTCCCTGCGGGGAGGACCTCAGCCATCATTACGCTAGAGTACAGTCTACCTCTATTTACTACGTCTTTCTTATCCTATATACCAGAACCCGAGCCTACCTCTCTGTTGAGTCCGATGACCTGGTATTCCGCCCCTGAGCCAAATTTACCCTCGCACAGGAAGATCTCAATGCCTCCGGCGGGGGGCAAGCTCCACTACAAAGGTCCGTGGGAAGAATATTCCCTTGGGAAGATCCTGGCAACAAAATCAATATGAATAACAGAGAAGCCCGTAAGCCAATCGATTCAAGCACGTCCGACTAGTTTAGGCGGCCGGCCTTCTCCAACTTCTAAAAGCGGGTGGTTTTAATCCCAGGCCCATTCTGGTTACAAGAGTGCGGGTAGCCGACAGTATGTTGCAAAAATGGTGCAATCAATAGGGCTTTGTCCTGCCTTCGCTTTCCAGGAGGAATTCTACATCCATGGCGAAGATACGTATAAGACTAAAGGGGCTTACTTTTCCAAGTGACTTTTCTTTTTCGACGGAAAGGCTTGGTTGAAGGCAACATTTGGTGTAATTCGCGCATTTTTTAAGAAAAGGAAAGGCAGGGTAGAAGTCTTGCTTACTTATTTCTCCATCTAGTAAGCGAAGGGGGGTTGAAGTTTATAGCTAGTCCTAAAAGTTATACGAAGGTCTAATCATGCTACTTCCGTCGTAATGCTTCACAATGCAGTTTATCATTTTCGTCCCCTTTAGAAATAGGCTAATAAGTCATCGGTTTGAAATCCGAGGAGGGCTTTTTTTTTCGAATGGCCGCTCCTCCAGCAAGAGCGAGAGATCCAAATTCTGACCATTACATGTCACCGTTTTTTCTTTAGATAGGCTTTCTCATCTCTTATTGCAATAAAACCTTTCTGGGCATTTCGCTGTTAGAGTACTGCCCGGTACTCTCGAAATACTGGTAGTTGTCTCATCGGTGCCTTTTAGGATTATGGGGTTGAATCCTTATTTTGAGATCTTTTGGTTTTGTGTTCAAAGAGAAAATACCCGTTTATTCATCTATTATGTTTTGATTCTTATTTTATTTAGTATCTCCTTTATTTAATTTTTTTCTAGGACTATTTGCTATCCATTTAGGGATTTGTGTTCCTCAAGCTCTCTCTGGGATTTTGCTTTTTAGTGTCGGGGGATCACTTCCTCTTCCGGGCCTCTTCCGGCCAAGCAAGCGGGGCGAGTTTGAAGAGGATCATTTTTGGGATTCTGTCCCTCTTGGAACAATGGGAAAAATCTACGGAAACGGGCACGTCGGTGGATCATCCAGAACCTAGACACCAGGACAGGTAGGAGGTTGTGCCCGGCCGCCCTGCTATTCAAGTAGCTCCCGGGGAACGAAGCTGGTCCCCTCTAATCAGCCCCCCGAGTGGTCCCTATTTCCGTAAACTGGATGAAGTGTGATAGGGGATCCGTTCAGTCAGTCCAGCGGAGGCTGCCTAGCCAAATACTCCTATACTCCCCTATCGGGATCATGTACCTGGCCGAATAGAGGCAAAAGGCCTATTCGAGGTCAAGGTTGAAGATTCTAAGGATCATGGCGTTCTTGATCCAGGGGATTGGCTGGGACGAAAAGGGAAGCTCGGGCCCTCGAAAGGAGAATCCGCGTACCGCCAACGGGCGAGGCATTCCTTTGGATAAACCTCTAACCCTTCTGTCTCGGATCTCTATCGAGGAAGTCAATTCCGAGTCCTGTCTCTCATTAAAAGGGAAGGTACCCCTGCGAAGGGGTTTGGACTACCCTCTCCCTGTGGAGTGGATAGCTAGGACTACTAAAATGAGATCGTTACAACAAAAATTCTAATATTTGAATATGTCGATTCATCCACACTTGATCCATTCCTTGTAGAGGAGGCTACCTTCTTGCTGGCTGGGACTGCATGAGCGTAACCATTCCACGTCACGCTCCGGGAGAAGGGCGGTGGACAGAAATGGCCTTGTTGTACCTCAGTCTCGTCTTCAGGGGTCGGCTCTTCTTTTTTGGAGAGTATACAATATGATCTTACTGATGTGCGGCTTTGCATCTGACATTCGTTGGGCTTCCTCTCTTCGGAGCCTGCGCCCCGGCCTTTTTGTGCAATAACCCCTCCGCCGAAGCTAGTGGTAGTTGTCCTGGTAGCTTTCGGAAAAGGGTAGCCTTGTGTTTAATCACAACAATGAACGCGGCGAACCGCAGACGAACTATCTAATTTAGGGGGGGATGCTTGTAGTGGTGACCCGTTCCCTTTCCAACGACTATTACAATGTACCTAAGCTCATAAACGGGAAGTTGACTCCTGGGTCTGGAACTCGGGGTTTTCTCCGAGAAATCCTTTCTTTCTCGTCCACTCAGGGGGTTGCCGGACACCTGCGCGATTACTTTGTGACAGTTACAAGAATGGCGGGGAAGTTACCATTACCCTCAACATTCAGGGATGGATGTAGACCCCCATCGGGCAGGGATAAGCAATTCCGGTCCTGTAGAAGTGGCGACCCATAATCTCAGAAACTCAAAAAGACTGCGCTGAGGGAAGCCCTAGAGTAACGAACGAAGGGCAGGAGTGCCCTTTTTCTATCAATAGAGGGAGAAAAAAACGGCTTTGCCCCTTTTACAATATGAGTAAGCAAATAAGGGTCAAGTTTAGAACCGCTCCCAAAGTATTCTACCTATAGAAGGATCAGAAAGAGGCGATCAGAATGGTACGTTACTACGAATCCATTTCGATCTCGACTTTCAGACACATCATCGACTTTCCGCCCGGGTCGAGGCTTCCACTGCGTCCTAAGACGGATCAAAGAAGAGTGGGGAACCTCTCGTCTCGCATAGGTTTTTTGAATTCGAATCATGAAGTGTTTTCACAGACCACTCGACCGACATCGACTCTCCCAATTATTTAAGGTAAGATATCGACGAGCCCAAGTTTCTTTTAAACCCATTCATAAAGTCTTTTCTCCGACGACTCGTAGGAGGTGAGAAGGGCCCTTACTTAACTCCGTCCACCCAGTGTATTACTATCGGCCCTACCAGGCAACATCTACCTACCCAAGCTTGATCAGGAGATATGGAGGATCCGACAGAAGTCCGAAATCCTATGTTCAGAGAATAAGATCGGCTTCTATAAGAACAATGAGGTCCGTATTGGATTACCAAGAACAGTCTTCCGAAGAATCAAGCTTAAACGGCTCCCTCACGCAACAGAGCCATCATTGTGGGGAGGTTAAAGAGCATCCAACGCAAGCCGCCTTTCATTCCCTTGTGTTCGTCGTGGCACACCCCGCCCCCCCCCACAACACCCCCCCGCCCCCCCCCGCTCATGGGGGACCAGAAAACCCTTTCGTTTTCCACCCTTCGTCGGCCCTTGCCGCCTTCCTACAAGCCCTCGAGCCTCCTTTGCGCCGCCTTCTTCCAAGAAGCCTCCGGTTTACCCCGAAGTCCGAATTCTATGGTAGAGAACGCTGTAATAAAATTGGGCCATAAGAGACTCTTTTTAAGTATTGCAAAAAAAAAAAGGTGAAAAGGCCCGCTTGATAGAGGCCTGGGCGGTGTGGGGAGGCGATACTAGTTATCAGGTCATAGAGAGGGTCTGGCCCAGAGCCGGCCCCCTTAAAAACCTAATTACTTGAATAAGATTTTATTACGCGCGATATGCCGACAACTTACTACTTACTCCTCTGGGAATCGTAGGGTTCCGTCGAGCTTCTCATAGAAATCCAAAAATGTATCGAAACCACGTTCCTGACAATCTGGGCTTGAACCTTTGGGTAGACTCTGCAGGATCAACAACCATAGCTGCACGGAGTGCGGTAGAATTCCTCGGTACGGTCATTCGGGAAGTCCCTCCGAGGGCGACTCCCATACAATTCTTGCGAGAGCTGGAGAAGCGTCTACGGGCAAAGCACCGTATCCATATAACAGCTTGCCACCTACGCTCCGCCATCCATTCCAAGTTTAGGAACCTAGGTAATAGTATCCCGATCAAAGAGCTGACGAAGGGGATGAGCGGAAGAGGGAGTCTACTGGACGCGGTTCAACTAGCGGAGACTCTTGGAACAGCTGGACTAAGAAGTCCCCAAGTGAGCGTCTTATGGGGGGCCGTCAAGCACATACGGCAAGGACCAAGGGAGATCTCGTTGTTGCATAGCTCAGGTCGGAGCAAGGTGCCATCGGACGTTCAACAGGTAGTCTCACGATCGGGCACTCATGCCCCGACATTGTCATTGTATACTCCCGCGGGTCGGAAGGCGGCGGGGGAAGGAGGGGGACACTGGGCGAGATCTATCAGCAGCGAATTCCCCATACAAATAGAGGCACCTATCAAAAAGATACTTCGAAGGCTTCGGGATCGAGGTCTCATTAGCCGAAGAAGACCCTGCAATCCCGTGCCTTCTTGACAACCGTCAGCGACATAGGACATCGTAAAGTGATCCCTTATGCATCGCGTCAGTCCTCTTGTCCAACCTACAGTGTGCTAGCGCAACGCTTTACCCAATTCCGAAACGATTGTCGCCACTAGACCGCTATCTGGCAATATTCACCCGCGGCCCACCAGACAAATCCTCGGCGCGGAATATAATCCTACAGTCCTCCAAAGACTCAATATGAGTAAATCAAGAAGGTGGTAAGACCCTTGGCAGAGTTCCCCACAGCATAGAGCTTGGGAAGCTCGTATCCGTCAAGATCCGAACAACATGATCTCGCATCAACTACTAGTAAAAGGGGAAAGTTGACTTTGAGATAGAAAGAAAAGAAGTGCTTCTTGCCGCTTTATTAGTAAGTAAGCTGTTTTTATATCTCCCTGCATAAAGGCGAAAGATTACTCCTAAAAGCAGCTCCTTATATACGATACCATACACAAAAATGCATTTGCTTCTGCTTAAGGCACTATTCGGATGAAACCTTGATCAGATGCAGGTGGCCTAGCAACATAGCTATCCCGTCCAGAAAATATCTTGCAGTCCGTTGCAGGCTACTATAGAGGCATATAATTTTCCGGGTGTTAAGAAAGATATTGAATCGAAAGCGGACATGCTTGCTCACTGGCTAGATCGGGCTGTCTGTACCTTTGCTAACTCTTCTGCCTGTAAGGAAGCTTGAAATAGGGAATTCTCTGATCTATGACCCCGAAAGAAAGATAGTCTTTTTTTCGATTCCGCGCATTGGAACTGAAAAGGGCTATTCATAAACAGTCTTCCTTGCTTCTTACCTCTTATCTTATTGTAGGAGATAATCGGAGAGAGAAAATCCTATCAATTCCTTTTGAATAAGGCTACGCTCCTTCAAGCCTTTGAAACCTTTGAAAATAGAATCTTTGTTTTCAGGCGGGTTTTCTTCTCCACCAACAACCAAGACGCATGAAAGCGGTTTCCAGCGCTGCTGGGCAGAAAGACATGATGGCATGAAACTCGATTACGTACGCTGATTGTTCGTCCACTTCAAACGCTCAAAACAGACCATTTTCCGTGTGAAATGACAGGGATTGGTTTGGTTACTTAGGGAATCCCAAGCAAAGCAATCTACGCAATTTCCGGGTTCAGTAGTAGGAAAGAAAGGGACCTCTCACTCAATTCAATAACATGTTCTAGGGCATCTTTTTCTAATAATAATGTTCGCATTTGACCAGGCTTTTTGGACGTTCCATGATTAAACCGACTAGCGGCACTTTCGAGATGCCCATGAAATAGAAAGTATTTTCAATTCCATTTGACTTCGGGGCGTCAGGGAACCCTCCAACAGAAACCTCGCTTTTTTGTGTCGTCGAAAGTTCTCCCTCAGTGCCCAACTATTCAAAGAAATATGTTGTTAGAGACTGATTTCTGAAATCCCGGTGAGGCCATCACCTACAACAGCCTTTCTTCCGTTGCTGTCTGGCGGCGGTTTTCAAGCTAGCACCGTTTCAGCATATCAATATCCTCGAGTCAAAAAAAAATAAAAAGACGCAGTTTTTTGATTAATCCGTTCTATATCGAAAATGAGCAGTTGATCCCACGAAGCAACGCTGGCTTTGTTTGCGGGTTCAACTGGAATTGTAAGAAGTGAGGTAAATTGCCTTTCCCCCACCCCATATGCCTCCTCTGCTTATGCCACTTGTGATAACTCCTATGGCTATTCAACGTCAACTCAGAGTTTTTCTTACTACACTAGGCGGCTAACGAAGGCCCCCATCTTTTTTTTTGTCAAACCCCATACCCCCTTATAAGTAAGCCTAAGTAAAGCCAGCATGAGATCAAAGTCACTTGCCCGTCCGATCGCTCTCTCTGTTCCACAAAGGCCATCGATATTCCTCCCTTACTTCTAGTTTTGAATTTATGAGCCCTGCGATTGTATCCCATATCAAATCTCTCTGATAAACATCTGCGATGATCGATTTGCACATATTCTTTAGAATCTTGTGTCACCCTTTTCGCCTGCTTCTTGCGTAAAAGAACCTCTCCTCGGAAGTTAAGAAAAATGAACCATTTAACCCTTTTAACCAGTGGTATGCTAATAGTGCAATAAGAATCTGAACTTCTGAATTGGAACCAAACTTGAATAGGAAAACAAGTGACACACCCCGCAAAGGAAACCATCTCGAACCCAGCGAGTTGCCTAACACCTCCCCCTTGTTTTGTCTATCTTGCTTTCGGATAAGAAAGACATCACTTTAACAACCTCCTCTATCCTACTTTAGTTGCCTTAAGGCTTGTCTTTCTTCTTTTCAGAACCCCCTTTTATTTTAAAGCTTTCTTTTTTCTTTTCGCCTGAGGCCTTTCGGACAACTACTTACTCCATAGGTTAGAAGAGAGTACTCTTCTGCTTCAGGCAAGGGTAGCTCTGAAGGAGGTTGAGCGTAACCAGGCTAAGGGAGAACAATCGCTATTGAGAGTTCCCCCGCTAGGGGAACGTCAGGAGGGGGACATGCTCTATGTCCACTGATTCTGTTTAGTACAGTATAGGAAGCCCTTGTTTGAGTGAGAGCTTCTAGAATGCCATTCATTTCGCAATAAGAAACTTTTCCACATAGAGGTTTCAGCTACTTAAAGCGAGAGTGCATCCAAAAATTCGAGAAGAGTGCTCGGCCTTGCTTGAAACAATTATAGGTGTCAATGGACCGATTTCACTAGCAGAGCACTTTCTCCAATGTGCGCAAACAAGATTCCCCTTCAATTATGGACAAAACCGGCCCTGTGTGTTAAAAGTAGGCAATCGAGTTTCGCTTGGAACCGGCAAGCTTTCCGCGTTTCCAAATAGTTGTACACCCTTTTCTTAAGTCCGGTAGGTCAATTAAGTTGCCTAAATCTTCTCCTTATCTGCTGCTCTGGTAGCTGCCTCCTCACTTCGCTTCGGCTTTTCCAATTGTGAACTAACCTCTTCCTTTTACAGCCAGACAACTGGCGGATAAGCTGGGCATCTAAAGAACATAAGATCCGAGTTGCCGCCAGGCATAAAAGTCATATTGTCAACTAGGGAAATTGGCACAACCAGGCATCTCAAACATTGATAAGGGAAGAATCAGGCTTTCATTAGGATGATATTCCTTTCATCCGAATGGCAAGGCTTGCTAGTTTCCTGAAGTACACCCGCATCTGTCTATCTATGTCATAGTTGCTTGGAAGGAAAGGTCTCATGTCCTTCGCATGTAATGAGATTTCTTTCCTCTATCTAAGGTATACTGTGGGATTCCCTGACAGCCAATTCCAGTAGATCCTCCCTCCCCCTCGCTCCACCACTTCTTTCGCTCGTTTTCTCTTTCCTTCTGCCGCAAAAAAAGTTATGAGATTGGTTTTGTGTGCGTTGATCGTCATCAAACCGTGACAAGATTAGATTGGAGTTCATATGCAGTTGGAATTCCTGTACCACTTTGTTAGCCTTGCTGCTGCTTAGCTTTCTCTGGCTACCTTACTTACTGCTCCGCTAATGCTTTCTTTCTCTTTCTTTCTGCGTTTGACTTGCCTTCCTTCTTTCAATCTAGACTTGCAATTGTTCCATGACTAGTTTCGTTTCCCGACGATTGCTGCTATCTGGCTTAAGTTTAAGACAGTAGAGAAGGAATCTTATTACTCGTGACCGTCCTGTCTATCTATATCTAGTCACTATGACTAGTAGAGTAGAGGCACTACTGGGCGTGGCTTCCTCGATCACAGCTTCTCGCTTAGCTAACTTCCAGACAAGGATGCAAATCAACTCCTTATATAGAATGCAGATCGACACATTCAATGAAGCAGCCAGTACGGCAGACAAGGCTACTCTCTTCTAGGACTGGAAAGATCCTCTATCTATTACATACCCGTACCGGCAGTTAGACTACATCTCTCCCCAAGTCAATCGCATAACTGATGTAAGAGAGCTGACCTGTCTACTATCTATGTCATGCCTTGGCAGTGAATATGAAATAGATGCTGTAAGTTGCATTCTCTCCTTCTCCTCTTCTGAAAAGCACTCTTTAGCATGCTGACAGAAGATTGACACTCACATCTCTCTCAATTTCCAGTGAATTTCGCTACAGTTTACTAGCAGCATTCCTAGACTAAGACTACGGCAGTGACGAAGCAAGCTCATCTCATTCCCAGGAACAGATGAAAGGGCATCTGTCCGGTAATGAAGTTCGAAGTTTCCGGCTTTGCTTTCTCTCTCTTCTCTTGGGCAGTTGGCAGTCTCGTCAACCTTGTTCCGGGCCCTTCTCTTCTACTCTATCTTCTTATTGGATTGGTTGACATTCTTTCTTCTTCTAGGCTTTCTGATTGAACTTTAAAGGTATGGGAGAGAAGGCAATCGACAGATAACTGTTAAGTAAAGCTATGACTGGGTTCTCACTCTAAGCCCGTCCCAGTATTGAAAAAACGATAGACCATCTAGCGCATTCACTCGTTTTTTCTTTCTGATAGGCCAACTCAAAGAGGGAAATGCAAAAGGGGCGTTATGCAGTCTTTTTGCCTCGCCTGCCACTGGGGAAGAGAGAGCCGCCCGCCTGTCATTCTTCGCTCGTTCGAGAATCAACTGCCATGGAATAGGCCTCTTCCTTAGGCCTTCAAGGAGGAAGCAAGCGGCTTTTTTTTGCCAAAATTCCGGGGAACTCAAATGAAAACTTCTTTTCGTAAGGCAGAAAGTCGCCTAGGAAAGTAGAAGTCTTATGCACACTACACCAATCTGGGAAAGGATGGTGGTGAAATGGCCTTTTCCCTTCTCCTTTCTATAACGCAAAAAAAGAATGTCTCATTCCTATCTTGACTTGAAAAAATAAAGGAAGAGACGGAACTTGGAGTTGGCGCCCACATAACGGTTGCTTGCTTACCAAGCCATCCTGGCTTTTCGCTCCTCTCCTACATCAAGTGGCCTTTCACTCCCTCCAGTTCTATATTATTACTTGACTTATTATATACAAACTACTCACTATCCAAATGAAAGACAGCGAGTATCTACCAAGATAGAGAGTCCCACATACGAAAAAGGTCACAAATGAGTTGAACGCAAGTAACATTAACAAAGGCAATAATGATAGTAGGGTTCGGATAATCCCGCCCTCCGAACCGGACCGTGAGGGTCTCACTCCCCTCATCCGCTCTTCTGCAGGTGAATCTCCACTCAAACTGCTGATCCCCTAATATCCTCCCCTTTTCCACATCATGGGGGTTTACAGGAGATCCAGAGGCTCGCTCTCGGAAAGGCTGCTATAACATACCTCTTTGACTTAAACTCTACTCTAGTGTTCACTAGACTCATTCTATAGTAGTCCGTCTGGTGGCTGCTCTTGCTAATCATTACTCTTCATTCTCCCGTGCTCTAGCAAGTGCGCTCCCTAGACCATTACCTTGTAGTTAGGTAGGGACATAAGTCCTATGACGGGATCAGAATGACATGGGGACCCTATCAATAGACAAAGAATATCTATTCAGAGTTTTCTTTTCTCCCTTTCTCCTCACTCAATAGATCTATCTGGTCTGATCGGTACAATACAATACGAGACTATGGAATGCAATGGGATAATGGTAGAGTCTGCCGCCCCAAAGCGATTATTTACTTGTTCCCCCTTTTCCATGGACCATCGTGGCATACAACTGGAAATGACTCCGCTAGATAGCCGCCCCTTTCCTCTCTGTTTACAAAAAGCCTGTGGATGCCGGACGTAATAAGGGAAGTTACAGAACGGGGCAGTGAAGGCTCGCGAAGTAGATAGCAAGCAAGCAATCAAGCTTCTCAGCCCCCTAACCTTTCTTTTCTCTTTTTTTTTTTTTTTTTAAAATACTTCTTTTTTTTTAATCGGGTAAGCTTTGAAGCTGGCTGCTCTGCTATACTATACGAGTTGTAGGGCGCTAGCGGCTTGACTAATATATATAAAGTAACGGACTCTATTAGGAAGCTTACGATTTAAAGATCTCAAAATGAAGAACAGCCTTTGCTCACACCTTCTCTAAAGGGGGCGTAAGAGCACTTAACTCGCTAGGGGATGGGATTCATTCACTTGCATTCCCTGTAGCACTACACAAAGCTCCCCCGGTCTTACAACCGCCCGACTAACTCTACTTACTGCTGTGCACCTTTCCTCCTCGGGTCGTAGAGTCGGGTTTCCCCGTTACCCACAACGGAGATCCCGCCCTAACCAGTAGGCGGCCAGGTCTAACGCACTCTTCGCACAGACAAAAATCCACTTTGAAGTTGACTTATTATATTTCCCGCTCGGCCAGTCGTCGAATTTTGTACGAGATACCATAAGGGCCCATATCTCAATATCACCTTTGTCTGAAGGCTTCGAAGGAGACTTCATATCCCGAAAACGCAGGAACGATCTGACTAAAAGTCATTCAAAACTTGATCGAAAAACCAGCGCTTATTTGAAGAAGCTATAGAGGCGATTACTAATAGTAACTAGTTTGAAAAGGCGCTCCGTTGAAAATTGTCCCGCTCGACGGATTACATTATACGCAACATAAGCCCTTGAAGTACTAAACGTAATAGGTATTATTTTGGTATGGTTTGAGCAGCCAACTCGATTCGGCAAGAATCTCATTTTTTTGGTAGTACGAAGGGGGAATTGGCCCAAAAATGGATGGGGGTCAAGAACGCTGTCGGGCTCCGGCGGCTTACTCAAGTGCCCCCCCGAACCGCGCGAAATGGTCGCATATTACACACGCTCACAACCTGCCTGGGGTGTGGGTACCTTTATTCGTGCGGGTTAAGTTTGTCCCGTATTCCCAGACATAGAAAAGGAGTCTTCCTTTCTCCTTTTTCGAGGAGAATTAAAAGGGATGTATCCCCTCTATTTGTAATGAATAATTGAATTCTTATTTCGTTTTCATGAGAGCTTTTGCAACCTCCCCTTTGCCTGGATATAGGCCAAGGGGGAAATAAGGGTTGTCAAACTCGTATCGAAGGGGCTCGTCTTTCGCCCGATATTAAAGGGTATCTTTAACTCTTCTTAATATGGGAGCGTAGACCATTTCGTTTGCACTTTTGATTACAGGTAAGATCTAGCGCCATTTCCCCATCATCAGGCCTTGGGAGAGGAGTTAGAGACGCTCCCCCTCCACCCGAATCCGTTCCTGCCATTCTACCATTTCTAACACCAATTCATTAAAAGAAAAAAAGAGAACGAAAGAAAAAAGCGACCAGAGTCCAAACGCTTCCCATAATATGTACACGAGAAATGTTCTGCATTTTTTTCTAGTGGCAATGCCATAAATTGCGAACCAAGTATCCATGAGACGAAAACCAAAAGCAATATAAGTAAGCACAACACACTAATCCCTGATGTATTTCTAACTCAACTCGGACAATAGAAAAGACCTCTAAAGAGCTTTAATCTCAATCATAATCGCTAAAATTAGTGAAAACTATCGCATAAATTCCCAGTGAAAAAGCAACGGGTTTTTTGATACATTGGATAGTGAATTCAAATTAGGATACAATTTAAATGTGAAACGTAAGATCCTGAGATAATTCCTTCTTTTTCTCTACTATTTTGATAGAGTAGACCTTTTTCTTCGAGACTTGACTACCTTCCTTTTTTACCCTTCTTGTTTTTTTTTTTACTTACCCTGACGTTTGTTACGTTTTTTGACTCTGTCCCCTTTTCCCCTGTTTGACTTTTGCCCAACTGAACACCAACCTCACTATACTTGACCAAATCATAGATCTCGTTGTTCTTTTTTCAGGATTATACACTAGGAACCTTCCATCAACTGATCAATGGTTTTACTTCCGATGATGCTCCAAGTAGGGTACCAAGAGACCCATTTCACAACACTGTTTCACCCATCTGAGTCAAACAGTGCGTTCAAGGATTTCTCTCATCACCATCAACACCAATCCTTTGGGAAGAGTCGTATCTCCTTAGTGTTTAATTCCTTCCGGAGATATCTATGATCTTCCCTTTCAAAAAAATATGAGAGGTTTAAATCCTCCCAATCCATATTCGAGAGGTAATAGAGTGACCTGTGTGGTTTGCTTGAGCCGCTTTCAGTCTTTCCCCAACGTTAGTGAGTAGACATCAACGAGAACGAACTCTGAAGCGGGCCCCCCAAAAAAAATGGTACAATTGATGTTGAAATCGATACTTGGTTGCGAGTTGACACGGACCCACCCCAGTTGTCCTACCGGAAGTTAATGCTCTCAAAGAGAGAAATTGGGAAAGGTAATTTTCTAGTCCTTGGGTCCAAATCTCTTAGGCAACTCGAGTGTTCCGTTTCGGATATATCGATTTTGCTAAAGATTGTAACACCAGCCTACCAGCAAATCCTGTAACTAACTGCCGCGCCACCTCTGTATCGGTGATTAGGATATCAATCACACCCCTACAGGGCGTAAGCGCAAAAGGGGTATACTCGTTGGTAATGCTATTCGCAGCTAGCCAACCATATAATGGTGGGATAGCGCAAATAGGATCATGATCCTATTAACCTAAACGGCTGTCCTGTTAAGAAGGCAATCTCCTCTCACCCTCTTGACACCATCGACGGACATCAAGAAGTGTGAGACAGCAGGAACTGTTGACTATTGATGATGCAAGTGTACCCCCCACATGCAGGACATGGAAGGTGGTATAGACACTCAATGGCCAACGGTCCGTTGCCAATTTTGAATCAAAAGAGAACGAATTACGTTTGTTTTGAGATCGCATCGACCAACGACGTTCTTGGTGAATGCTCCATCCGCCGGCAGGCCGAATAGGACTTTCATTCCCTTGGTGGACAGGAAACAGGAACACGGTGTGTGGGTGTACCGTAATTACATATGGCAAAGATACGGCTCTTACCACCCTCCCTCTATCTTGACGAACCCTAACCTTCCCGTTGCTAACGAACACCCTTGTAGCCCGAAAATAGAACGCAAGATGGGCCTACATGATTTTTCACAAAGAGTTGTAAAAAGATACAATTTTTTTTGAATTACTTTTCTGTTGCATATCAGATAGATGCAGGGATAATGTCGCGTTAGAACACCACAATCTTCCGCTTTTTTTTGGTTAATGTTCTCAACGGTGAATCGATCATTCGATATCCTTTTCCTAAAAGACCAGAAATCCTGCCTTTCGGCATTGCGATAAAGTGTTGACAGAGCAGAGTGAAAGGCACCACATCGAGAGAGAGGGCTGGGGAAAGACCCGGACATTGAGAGGCGGACAAGGAGGTTATATCGCTCTAAAACAGGTACTGATAACGAACCACAAGCCCTAGCTTTTAAGCCGAAGAAAGAAGCAATCATACCCCTGGAACAGAAATATATTGCACTTCAAAATAGTTACTAGAAGCACTGCAAGCGCACTTCCTATCTAGGCAAACCAAACCCGAAAAAGCACCTCCCCCCCGGCTAGCCTTGCAAAAGCGGGTGTGCGGGAGAACAGAACTGAGCATCAAGGCTGCAAGACAGAAGGAAGGTTCCCGCGTGCAGGAAAGCTTTTTCACATGCTTAACAAATGCAAGTAGACTTTTCTCTGAGCCCCCAGGGGTAGCAAAGCTAGCTCTTCGTATCATTGGCAGTGGGCAGGTGAACCTGCTACAACAGACAACTCTGACTCTAGCAGAGGATCTAGTTCCCACAAACAATCCGCTTATCTTATATAAGATCTATATAAACTTTAGCGTACCTACAACGCTTGCTTATGGCTCTCTTTCTCTTGCTTTCGCTACTTACTCTATAGGTAAAGACTTTCATAATGTCATGCTCGCATGCCTTGTTGCCCCGGATGACCAGCCCACTTTGTATCATGACATTCCTTTTAGAATAGTTTTCTGGACCTTTAGGTCACTTGTGACCTCTACTTTGATTTATGCGATTGTGCCTCATGGAAGGCGTAAAGAAGGCAGGATTTCTTTCCTAAAGGACGTCTTAAACGCTTTCTCCAACCTCCGAAGACAACGATTAAATATGTCGGCTATCTATGCAGTGAAGGATGCTTACAACAATGATATCCTGCCTTATCGTTTCTTTATCCTTCCCTCAACCTCTCCTAGAAGAGTCCTTCTTGTTGTCTTGGGGAAACCAGAAATGAACGGTTCAGACAAACCACTGACAATTTCCACATATTGGCTTTCTCGATTTTTAGAGCTTTATACTGAATCTATTGGTAAGTGACTCTACTTACTCCAAAGTTGTCTGGGGTTGGGTCCCTTAACCCAATAGTTCGCTAGGCGGTGCTCCGATCAACACAAATAAAAGAAAGAAAACCAAGCCCTATGCCCCCTATCATAGCCTCGAGAAGCATTCACAGGAAAGTGGATATCTTCCTTCAGTCGACTGGAATTGGTTCCTTCCTATCCGTTTTTCTCTAACCCAGATGCTACCTGTTTTCCGGAATTCCTCAACATATATTTCAAAATAGACTTCTATTTAGTGAAGGCAGGTTTAAAAAAAACTAACAAGGACGGAATTAAGCCACTTGTCACTATGAACTCCGCTTTCTCTTTTAGAACCGAGAGAAATTTGCTCTCCTACTAGAAGTGGATGCCATGCTTGTTCTAACCTTACTTACGTCATCCGTAACGGGGGCCCATTTCCAGACCCTCTAGGTTAAGCTCTGGGGAAAAGGCTTGCCTCCTATCTTCTAAAGAATAGTAAGAATCTTAATATGCTATCACTTTTCTATTCTATACCCTCTCATGGTTTATAGCAGATTTTTCTATTTTCTTCAAAAATGGCAATGAAAGAGGTGATAACAGAAGTGCACACCGCTATCTCATGATAGAATCGGCCCCTTTGGGCTTGCCATGATCGCACTAGGCTGTAAATTCAGGAAGAGGCACCTTTCGGGACAAGGGTAAACTCGAAGCAAGAAAGTTGCATATAGCAGTCAACAAGGTTAGTGCCCTTCTCTTACACTTCACACTGCCCCTAAATGGTATTTTTCATGCGAAATATTGGCTATTTCAATTGGTCAAATCCTTATCCTTATAACTCTGAATGGAGGTCGAAAAGAATAGGTTGGAATATTGAAAGATGATAGCCTTATTCTGAAGTACGCATTTCTTCCTCTAGTCGCTGGGTTTGGATCGAACTAATTGGTTGGCATAAGATATTCATAAAATTAAGCAATTCACACACTTTTGGAAAAAGAAGAGTCCATCGCTTCCGCACCTCTGTCTTGCATTGGGTTTTAACTGGAAGCGTAGATAAAGCGATAGCAGAAGAGAGAGAATTATTCTGTCTTATAGACGACTTTCCTCGCATCAAGCTTTCCGATTCTCTTCCTTTATGAAGAAGGAAAAGGCTTGTTTCAACGCAGAAGATCTTTATAAATACTGTTCCTCCTAAAGAAAAGAGTTTTCACTCGTAAAACTATTCTATGCTAGCATATTTCATTTTTCTTCTACTTATGTTTGTGTTGCAAATTCCCGGATCAGGAACAATCTTTCATATTCTAAGATGCCCGCCTAAAAAAATCCGTATGTTGACTAAAGGCTTTGGCTTTCTACAAGCTTAAGGGTCAGGGAAATTCATCCTTGGATCATGAAATAGTTTTGAATTAGGCTACTATGTCAAGAATCAACCTCTTATTGCAATGACTTTAGGAAGTGCCTAACCTTTCTCCTTCGATCCGATCCCTTTGTGTGACCCGAAATGAAACTTATTCTCTCTTCGCGTCTCTTGCCTTTGATCAGATATTCCGATGAAAGCGGATTCCTTTCCGTCCTCCTCGTCAATCGAGAGGAAGAATCCTATCTTCATCTATCACCATATACGTATCAACAATGTTGTTCAGGATCGGTCCGATTGCCCCTCATCAACCAGTCAGCTAGAGGAAGGAGGAACGGAATGATGTCCCGGCCTGGGCTGGCACCATCAGCCAACTTCCTTTTTGGAATGGAAAGAAGAAAGGATGGTCTACGATCACTGATGTCGACTTCATCGAAAAAGATCAATAGTGAAAGAATCGTCAGATTAGGGTTCCGAGTAAGACGGAATGAGAAATGAATGAAATAGAATAGTGTGGCAGATCGTATGATAGGGAAAGTTCTCCCGCCTCCCCTTTGCCTTGTTACCTCAGAGATAGCCTTAGGCGAGAAAAAACAACCTAGTTATGTGCACTAACTCAAACCTAGTCGCTGTTTCATCACAATCATATATATAAATCACATCAATGCATACACACAATTAGCATAAAGAAAGACCTATAATACTATACTAACCCAACACATATCTTCGCTATTAAGAGTTTAACTACGAATAGTTCAAAACCATAACCTACCCTCCACCGAAGAATTGGCGATCAACAAGCTCTCTTCTCAAAATCCTTGCTATCCTCTTCGTTTCTCTCTCTCTCTACTCGTCTCTCTTCTTTTCTGTTCTCTTTGTCGTTTTATTTTTCTTATTCCAACCTCTTTCTTAACCCAATTAACATAATTAAGAATAAAAGATTGCATAATAACCCACTAATGAACTTAAGGTTACCTCTTTTTAACCCCAAGTAATTAGACTTATTAACCTTTACCCTCTACGTTATATTAAAGTAGGAATCGTCCAAACTGTCCTTAAAACGTGTAAAGAAATCCTACCCAGACTGGGATTAGGCGACCTGTGACGGCCCGTCGGGCCGCCATTGACGGTCCCGTCCTGCATGTCGTCGCAACCGTCAGGAGACCAAGTTCCCATAGAAGTCTGTGACGGTCCGTCACTCGCTGTGACGGTCCGTCACGCCTGTGACGTCCGTCCTGGCTATTTCGTCGTGAACGGCAGATAGTGATTTTCATACCCATTTCAGATTTTTTCCAAGTGTTTTGAACGATCCCTCTACGGTCCCGTCGTGGCCCATGAACGGTCCGTCGTGGGGTCCGTCGCCTCGCCTTTTTTTCTAGAATAAAATCTGCTGCTTCAAAACGACCAAACAGTTCCCGTTACAATAGATACCAATTTACCCATCGTTCATCCCCGAACGAGCACAAGAGGAAAACAAGGGCAAAAAGAATACCTGAATCTGTAAACAGATGTGAAGAATCTTTCTCGTATATATCTCTTCTCCCAAGGGCTTCTTCCAACACGGGTCCCGATTCTTCCATTGGAACTTTGGATAGATGCAATCTCCCTTGATCTTCATTGCGAATTCTCTATCTAGAATTGCAACAGGTTCCTCCTCATAAGAACAAATTTCTCACTCAAAGCCAAACTGACTGAAAATCCCACGAATAATGTAGTTTTCCATCCCCATGGTATCTGTTTCAACATCGACCCAATGGATACCGGATGTACTCCGAAGAGTGCTGGAGGCAAAGGCTAATTCATAAGCCACCTCCCCTACTCGCTTCAGAACTTCCACATGGACCAATATACCTTGGACTAAGCTTTTCCTCTTTTACCAACCGCATCACACCCCTTTCATGGGCGAAACTTTCACAGCAAGACTTGCTCTCCTTCCATGAACTGACTCCAAATCTCTAACCTTCGTCTGCATATTCCTTTTTCCTACTTTGAGCCGCTAAAAGCTTTTCTTGAATAGTTTTCACCTTTTTAAACGAATCCTCAAAAGGTCAGTACCCCAAGGTCTAAACCTCACATGCATCAAACCAACCAATGGGAAGACCTACATCTCCTCCCATATAATTCTTTGAAAGGAGGCCAGTTCCATACTTGAGTATAAGCTATTATTGTATGAAACTCTGCTAAGGTAAGAACCTATCCCCCTCAATGGGCACAAATTCTATCACTCCATGCCACGAAGCATATCCTCCAACACTTGAAAATCGTTCGCTCATCACTTCGACCGTCGGTCCTGGGGGTGAATGCAGTACTAATGTCCTAACCTAGTAACCAATCAGCATGAATGTTCTCCCAAAATTTAGAAGTAAACTGCGTACCTCTATCTGGATATGAGGGACAGTGGAACTCCATGGCAATCGAACAACTTCTGAGATGTACAGTTGGCTAACTTCCCTCTGCATTGTACGTCACCTTGACCGAATGACATGAGGCAGACTTAGTTACCTATGAAAAGCACCCAATAGAGTCATACTTACCCATTGTCGTTGGAAGACCAACCACGAATCCATTGGCGATTCTCTCCCACTTCCATTCAAGGATATGCTCCTCGAAGTGTTCCTTCCTCCTGCCTCTGTGTTCATCCTTTACTTGTTGACAGTTTGGACATATTGGCAATAAATCCACAATATCACGCTTCATTCTCTCCATCCACAAAGTTTTGCTTTTAGGTCACGGTACATCTTTGGTTTCCATCACACCGGAATGTATCGAATACCTTGAACGATGGCCCTGTCAGATGGTGTTGATCAAATCATCGACGCGCGGGGTACACATAACCCTTCCTTAATCCCTCAAATACCTTTCCCATTGTTTGTCGCTTCTTTAGCCTCTCTTGCAACGACTTTTATCTCGATCCGAGCATTTTTTTTTCCCCCATCATTAACGCTTTCCGTAATCTTGGTCAAGGACGGAAGATCTTTGCCTCCAACACTAAGCTAAAAATCCTCGCCTTCTCATTTACTTCTAATCTCATAAGGTCGTTAGCCAGAATCTGACCTCCTAGCATGGGCGTCTAGAAGCTTGCAAGTTAGCTAGACTTCCCATGCTTTCCCGCCTTTCTAACTTAAGCATCCGCTACAAACGTTCGCCTTCCCCGCTGATACAAAAGAGTGATGTCGTAGTCCTTCAGTAGTTTCCATCATCTCCTCTGTCTCAAATTCAATCTCTCTGAGTGAAGACATAACTGTATACTTCGATGATCCGTATAGACCTCACACTACCCCATATAAATTTGTCGCCATTGCTTAAATGCAATCACCACTGCAAGCCAACTCCACATCATGGTCGGATAATTACTTTCAGGTACTTTTAATTACTTGAAGCAATAGAATACATTCTTCTCTTGCATTAGCACTGCACCCAAACCCGAATAGGATGCATCACAATATACCATGAATTCTTGCCCTTCCACTGGCAAGGTGAGAATTGGTGCAGTTCAACAGAGTCTTTAGCTTCTGAAAGCTTTCCTCCACTCATGCCGACCATACAAATGGAACATTTTGCTTAGTCAAGTTCGTCAGTTTGGGAAGCAATAGAGAGAACCCTTGACAAATCGGCGGTAGTAGCTAGCTAACACCAACAAAGCTCCTTATTGCTTACACAATTCAGTAGGTCTTACCCAATTTTTCACTACTCTCTTTCGATCTTAGAAGGATCCACCATCACCCCATCCTTAGAAAACCAGTGCCCCAAGAAGGACACTGCTCTAGCCAAAACTCAACACTTAGAGACTTGGCATAAAGCTTTTCTCCCTCAACATTTCGCATACCATCTCAATGCTCCTACATGTTCCTCCTTCACTTTTAGAGTATATCAGTATATCATCAATAAATACGATCACCAAAAAGAGATCCACATATGGCTTCAAAAATCCCGTTCATCAAACTTCAGAACCCAGCAGGGGCATTCTTAAGCCAAAAGACTCACTCTACAACTCGGAATGCCCATACCTGGTTCTAAAAAGCATCTTTGGCACATCCGTTGCCCGTATTTTGCAATTGATGATAACCGGATCTCAAAGTCATCTTAGATAAGACACAAAGCACCTTGTAACTGAATCTCGAAACAAGTCATCAATGCGAGGAAGAGGAATCTTTGTTCTTTATGGTTACCTTTTTCAACGGTCGGATAGTGCTATGCACACATCCGAAAACCCCATCCTTCTTCTTCACAAACAAAACGGAGCACCCCAAGGAGATGCACTTGGTCTAATGAAGCCTTTTCTCAACACTCTTGAAGTTGGCTTTTAATTCGCTTACCTCCGCGGGCCATTCTATAAAGGGGGTATAGAAATGGGGGCGGTACCCGGTTCAAGATCAATACAGAAGTCATAATCGCCTATCTTTGGTGGCATAACCGGAAGATCTCTGCAGGGAACCACATCCAGAAACTCACACGGACCACCGCACCGACTCAAGGGAACCACTCCAGAAACTCACGGACGCACCGAAACCGACTCATCGAGGTACTTTGGGTAGTTGTCACATCCTTAGTATGTGCCAAGAAAGTTAAACAACCCTTTACTAACCATTCTCTTTAGCCCGAAGAAAGGATATTATGCGCGCCGGATTGGAAGTGTAGTCACCCTCCCACACTAAACGGATCCGTCCCAGGCTTGGCTACGTCACCGTTTAGCATTACAATCCAGATCGCAAATTGCGGAGAAACCAAGTCATACCCAGAATTCCATCAAAATCAACCATTTCTAAGATACCAAATCTACATAAGTGTTGCTCCCCACAAAGTTCACCAAACAAGCCTATATACCGTTTTCAACTACCACAGACTCACCCACCGGAGTAGAACACACAATAGGCCCGTATCAAGTAATTCACAATGTAAATTTAGACCCTTAGCAATGAGGAAATACATAAGAAAAGTTTGGATCCAGATCAAACACTACAGAAGGAATTGAAAGGGAGGGGGGTAGGGGGTGGGAAAAGACCCCTTCCCTCCCCGTCATAAATTACCTGTGATGACACGCACAGATGCCTCCGCCTCCGATCTCCCAGGGAAAGCATACAATGGCCCTTTCCGTTTGTTTGCCGTGTCCCTACCATGTTTGTGATGTAGTGGCTCCCGTTGCCATCACCCCGGCCGGTTTGGTGACCATGCACCATTACCACCGTCGGCCACCACTCCCTCCAAGAATAACGGCCTCTGCCATGTACACCACCTCTCTCTAGCCATTGGGGGCTTTACTTGTTTTGGGACCTTCCTCCTAATATTCCAGTCTCCCAACATCCATAACACTCTCTGGATTCACGCTGGGTCTCTCAGAGAATGTTGACGGACCGGTCTTAGGTGGACCCCCAACTACAGTCTTTAGTGAAGACGGAATGGGTCGAACGGAGTAACCTCCGGATCCCCTGTCCTCTAGATAAAACCATTAAAACTCACCTCCCTTTCGGAACCCTCTTTGATGTCGATCCATGTGAATTCCTCTGGCTTCACTCCTTCACACCTCTACCACGAAGTCTACCACTTCGTGAAAAGATTCGCTGTGGCCGCTACTTTGTACAGCTGAAATGCGCAACTCTGATCTCAACCTCCTTCACAAACGTGAATTCCCCGCTCTGTGGACCTTGAAACAAAGTTGGGGGTTGCATATTTGGATAGTGCACGAAACTTAGCCTCATATGCCATTGAACCGATTGACCGACTCCTACCTTGCTCTAGGCTCAAGAACTAATACTCTCCCTTTTCCTATCCCCAATCCGGGGATATACTTCTTCCTAAACATCTAGAGAATAGGCCCCAAGTCCATAGGTGGTGCCGCTGTTGGTTTACACTCAACATGTGACCGCCACCCACATTTTTGGCGTTCCCTTGAACTGATACTTCACAAACTCACGAACTCAACACCAAACCCGTCACACTAATACCCCATCGTGTGTATATAAGATGCTCATGACATCAACAAGAAAA
>JAKWJA010000527.1:0-62151 GCA_027704765.1 Solanum habrochaites | reverse complement strand
CATATGAAAGCCAGTATCCTCACCTATTTCCTTCCGATTCAACTCCATCTTGAGGGTAATAGTTCTCTTCAGTTTTGCGTCATTTTGCGTGAATTCGCAGTCTTAGAATCATGTTCCCTCAGTTTACAGTGCCATTTTAGAGTATTTTCAGTCTTGGAACTCAATTAAGTTCTAGAAACTCAGTTTCTGAGTGTTTAGTGGTAGGGATTGCATCTCTCCCTCTATTTCGCTAGTTTAGTCTTGATTCAAGGAACGATGTATCAAGTTGGGAGATAATGTAAACAGTTTCCAAATTATTAACCAGAATTTATCCTTTCAAAAATTTTGCAGTGAAATTGACTATTCCCATCAATGTCGTAGTCTCATATATGACCTGTACGTGATCCATCGTTGGACACTGAGTTTCATTAAAACTAGCCTAGAAAATAGACAAAGTGTTGAAACCACGACAGGACCTACTTTGGTACTATTCAGAAATTATGTGTCCGTGGTATGAGTCCATCGATTGAGGACTCAAAATTACCCATCCTCTAACATGAATAGGGCTGGACCGACAGAACGTTGTTGATATACGGTCTGCAGGTCCTGACCATAGGTGAGGTTTAGCGTTTAGGTAAGGGGTATTTTGTTGATAGGGTTAAACTTCAAAGGTAAAACTTTTAGCCACAAAATGAATAAGGTGCTCAATGACCTTATAATAAATAGATTATTGCATTAACATTTCTTAACACCGAGTTGTGCTAAAGACCGCCCTCCGAGTAAAAATGTGTATATGCCAATTTAGTGATGGTCGTTGAGCTAGACCCAAACAAAAGATCATCGATTTGAACAACAACCGCTCTTAATTGGGCCGACAATAATTAGTTCATGGGTCTTCTGGTATTCCTAGTTCGTTTATCCCTAAGATAAGTCGTTTAAGACATAAATTCATTAGATTTTATTCAGTAATCCTAGAAACATACATAAGAAATTACCTAAGTCAAAATATAAATAAAAACATAGAAATAAAGCAAGAGAGGAGAAAAAGGTCATGGAACTCGAGTTCAGGAATGGTTAAGGTTCCACTAGTCCAGCCCAAAATCTAAAGATTCTCCATGGATTTCATCACTGGATGTGGGATTTTACTAGTGGGTTTGTTTAACATCTTGGTCCCTCAATTTTCAGTCAGTTATCGATTCTTTATCAAAGTCTAGACAGGAATTTTAGCATTACAAAAATCATCACGAATTAGTAGATCTATGTTCCAAATTAGATTATAATGTTTAAATTTAGTTTTTTTATCGCTGAATTTTCATAACCCCAGCTTGTATTTATTTCCATTCTGAATTACAGTAGGCTAGGTCAGATTTCTAGTTACTTCATATGTAAGCCTCAATATTAATGAATAATTATCATAGTAATGTTATATTTATTCCGGTTTGCATATTAGTAGTTATCCTAGTATTTATAGAAATGTGACAAGTTCATAATGTATGAATCACTAAATATTGGGAGCATGATAATACCGAGTTGGACTAGGGTTAGCGTACCAAATAGTCCCAGACTACTAGCCAATAGGTTGTAAGTCCCTTAGCGGGGCACGGTTTTAGTGCTCCACGGCAAAATGCCTTTTAACCATTATGGGCAGGGTTAATTAGCGTCATATAAGGGGTGCGTATGAAATCGGATACCACAATTAAGCTCATGTGGTTCTATTATCGGGTATTAGTAGCTCCCTAGTTCAGTCAGACTCTATTGCTATGGCCATATTTAAAATTTCATTTGGTATCAGTCTGATCTCAGCATGTTATAAATTTTTCATTGCATCCAACTAAGTTCATAATTCAGTGTATCCTGTCAAAATATTGGATACTTTTGGTGATTGTTTGTTATGTATAATTTCAGCTTTAATTTATCCTACAATCTCAGTACCTCAAGTAATGAAGCATACGTGCGCTACAATGTTCTCGTGATTGTAAGTTCAGGTTTATCAGGATCCATTCATGCTTAGGCAATTTTCGATACTAGTTCAACAGAGAATTAGAATAAGTGGTGAGTTCACATTTTTCGCGGACAATATCATGATTATTTATGGTATGATAGTCCTTTAGTTTTTAGTTTTTGCTAGACTAGCTGGGGCCGTTCCCAGCATTCTAGTCACTTAGAGGCTTAATTTCGAATAGTAATTTTAGTTAGTATTGAGTTAATAACTTGCTTTTTTTTCTTATAAACTCACAGTATTCCTGTATATCAGTTTTAGCATATGGTATCCCATATTCTCATACTTATTATATAGCGTCCGCAATCAGAATTATCTTTAGACGTTGCATGATCATGCCATACAGGGTTTGTTTGGGATCACTTGTAGTCCCCTAGGCCCGTTTCCGCATCGCGTGGGTTGTTCGAGTGTGATATTCCCTAGCTACCTGTTTAACTATTATTACTGACTTAAACGGGAAACACCTAAAAAGCATAAAAAATGATTCGAGCATCTCACTCAACTACTTAACAAAATACTCGTAGAACATTGAAAGATAAACATTCCACTTGACCCCCAAAATGGCAACATAATCTTTAAAAACATTTGAATTAAGAAAGTCAAGAAGAAAGCTGACTACCAACCATCTTCAGGCCTTAAACAAAGAGGATGCCGTGGAATGATCCTGATTACAAAAACAAGCAATACTGAAAAAGAAGAAGAGATAAAACCGTCTCCAGACGCAAGGAGGATCACAAAAAACTCAGAATGATAGCTAGATCAACGGGTGCACATAGATGTTGATCCTGGTTACCTACGTCTAATCGTAAGGCGATTCATGCCAGAAGCATCAGTACATGAAGTACAAGTATGGGAAAGTAGGAATGTAAATACAAACTTAAGCTGAAAGAAATTGGAAAATACATACCTTGGCTTTATTCAACTGCTGAACAAATTAACTAATATAAAAAATAAAAACACATGCCAATTATAGGAAACTTTTAAAAACAATAGAGAAAACGCCTTAGTTCATTAAGAAAGTGCAATAACAAACTCAATTGGACTGTATAATAAAGATAATATATTTAATGTGGAAATTCTCTAATCGACAACCACTCTTATGCAGATTTAAATGATGATACAAACGTTTTACTCACACTGTCAAGGACCGCCTATTACTTGCTGGGGTTAATAACCTAACTTATAAATCAATAAGTCAGCCTAAAAGCACTAAGATCACTAAAAAGTTATGATCCGTTACTACCAATTGATGGCTGCTATGGTTATGGAGACTTGTAAGTTAATATTAACTTACATCCGAATATCGGTGCGTGTTGCTAAATGTACTACTCCCACAATAATTTAGCGCAGCAGATTTAAATGCAAAAATTGCCTTTCTATCTTTGTGAGATAATTACCAAAACGAGCTTAAACTCTCTTAGAATTCTCAGTTTCTCACTTGTTTCAAATGTGATACATAAATCTTTGGGAAAAATTAGATCCGATATACTTCATGAAGAGTGAACTTCACATCTTTACTCTTCGATTTACTGGAAACTTAAGTCTTTAACAAACAAATTTAAAATATTTGCCGTTTTTTAATTTTTTTTAAAGAACTTCACTTGACATTGCTTCTTAAGTTTAAACTTGGACTCTTAAATCTCTTGAATTGAATCAGGGTTCAAGGATTATGATTGTGATAGGAATGATCTCCTGATGTTAGGAATGCTTTTAGACTAGATAAACATGAAAAAAAATCAAATGTCAATATATGAGGGTAGGTCGCAATACGAGAGAAGTAGTATTTAAAAAAAAATTTCGGAAACAAAAATATGAGGCAAAATAGTCGTGACCGCTTGCAAACACGAAAACACAAATTTCACAACTGCTAGTGCGGGTCCGTAATCTTGGGGGGGGGGGCACTTCCCAAATTTCGTCGGACAAAAAATATTATTAGTTGTGAAAACTGTAAACCACTCTCAGCTTGTTGGTCTCCCCAAACATTAGAATCGATATATGTTCAAAGTTACATTACCGATTTCACTCAAAAAGTAACCGGAACTGAGTCAAATCTCAAGAAACCACATCAACAACACAGCCACAAGAATTCAAAGAAATATCACAAAGAACTCCAAATAGGATGTTGCTCTCAGAAACTATATAACTTACTGAATTGAATCATGAGTGGCACATGAACTAATCCAACTTATGTGATCTCAACATCCATGGTAGATACACCGCCGACAATAATCCACAGGTTATTCTGCGAATTGACGATCTTGGCTCCTTTTTTCTTTCTCTTCCCTTGGTTCTGTCCCAAAAACCCTGGCCTTTCCTAAAAGCGTTAATACTGGCGAATCTTAAGTTTAGACCCTCAATAAGTATAACTAAAAAATTTATTTGAATTGAAGTGGAATAGACAAACTACCCTTCTAAAAATCTGGAAAGACTTATTCCAACAACCCAACTTTTAATGGCATACGCACCACGCTAACTCGAATGCGCAAACTCAGTGGGGGCTTGGAAAGATAACGCCAGTGAAGCTTTCCTACCATATCTGGAAGTTCTCATAATCTACCTTATCTAGATGTTATGTAAGTTTGAAGTTACCAAAAAGACTCCCTTTTCTAACTTAAGTGTAAATTTCCAAAATTTTTCCTTTTTCCCAAAAATGGACTATTTCCAATTATTAGCTGCTTTTGATTTCTTTTAACTGTGAGATGTGAAGTTAATTCATTCTCTTACTGCTATAAATGGGATTATACTAATTGACGGGGGCAGATTTCAGAATCCAAAAATGATCTTTTTGAGTAAGTAACGAAAAGTACCAAACAAGGAAGATATTTCTAAATTTAGTAAATAT
Organism: Solanum habrochaites; assembly: GCA_027704765.1. Lineage (NCBI taxonomy): Eukaryota > Viridiplantae > Streptophyta > Magnoliopsida > Solanales > Solanaceae > Solanum > Solanum habrochaites. The sequence continues at coordinate 57,331 of JAKWJA010000527.1, read as the reverse complement.
ATCAAAATTATCAATCATAAAAGTATATTTATATGTCAGACATCAGACAAAATGTTTTTTAAAATATAAGAAATTTATGCTATAAATTATCAACGTCAATAGAATCATTCAGAGCATCAATAGGCTACTTTGATGTTTATTATACATAAATGTAAAATATACTACTAATGGAATAAGATATGTACTCTGGAAAAGAAGTGAAGAAGCAAAAGAACTTAAAAACATAAAAATTAGAGACCCAAATTTTTGCAGAGCATATCAGTATAATATCCTTATTACAGAGGAGTACACAAGTGACTGGAGTTTACATTCAATACGACAAAAGTAAACCTACCAAATGGAACTTCGCTAACTGATTTATTTAAAACCTGGACATGAGAAATTCAACTATAGATAACACAGAGTAGAACTACTGTGATGAAGAAGAAAGCCAAAAACAAAAAATACAAAAAATACCAATGGGCAGTTAGTAGAGTAGTAGACATTATAAACAAGTCCCAACTTTGCCCTATGAATAGTACTCAAGAACAAATAGTCAGAATAAGATCCTTTGAGGTGTTAGAACTTTATTTATTTTACATGAACCGCATATTTTATTTGAAGAAGGTTAATGAATAGATTCAGTCAATGAAAATATATAGCTGATTGATGAAACTCTAAAATCATCCATACTTATTCATTATTATGTTATGTTGCCTTGCAAACATGAGGAATCTTTATCAAGTCATCATGCTCAAAACACTTAAAAAAAGGTAGGTCTAATCCATTAAAGAATAAACATGAATTAATGCGCCTTCAAAATAGAGGTCGAAAGATTATATAAAACCTCATTAATGTAAGCAAATACAAAAATCATGTCTGTAGAAAACTTAAAAAGATCTGGTTGAGACAAACTCAATTCCCTCAGACTGAAACACGCAAGATTCTAAAAAGGCAAAAAAAATGCAGATTTCTAGAAGTGTGGTGGGACTCTGTCTGTGGACCACGTCTTTGAGAACGTTGCCAAGAAAAAACTAGAAACCCCACAATCATAGGCGCGCACTAGGGTCCGACCATAGGCGGGACCACAATCCGGGGAACATTAATGCGAACAAAAAAAAACCCCAGGAAAATCTGACCCACGGCCATGACCTATGGATTGTAGGTTAGACCATACTCCGTGTAAGTGATACACAAAAGCCATCTCTGAAGATGAAAGACAGTGACCTGGATGGACTATAGGGTGGACCCTGGTTCGTGGGATCATGTCTATCGGGCTAATCCTGACAACTTTCATGTCAGGGTCATTGGTCTTTTCCCCGTTTTGGACCTCAACTACCATCTTTTAAGTCTCTAAACTATGTCATTTTGGTAAGATTAAGACCAAACAACTAAATAGAATCTACCTAAGTGTTTCATCGCCCAAAATTCATAAAACTTAGAACATAAAGCGGAGAAAATATGGTGATGAATAAAACCATCCCAAGAATGCAGAATTTTCATTCTAGTTTTAGCCCCAATATCGAAAGATATCTCATAGAATTTGTCACCGTTACGTTTATTTCAATAGTGGATTTCCATTCATCCATTAGGTCCCTAGTTTCAGTCAAAAGTCTTCGCATCCCCTGATCTTAGTAAACATAGGTTTCTTAAATGTTAAAATATTGGGATTTTAGCTGTGAGGTTTGATCCAATCATATTATCACATTGTCGCGACTTTTCTATTGCATCAATTTTATAAGACTTGCTATGTAGTTCTTTTAGTATGAATTACACATGCTAGGTTAAATTTTAGAACATACATACATTGCCTCATATCAATGTTGGTTATGAATTATTAATGTTGCATTATCCGTTAACGGTCAGTATTTGAGCTATCCGTAATTACTTAACATTCCAATCATAAACTTGGTAATTAATAAAATTGGAGTAGCTAAAACGGTATTGACTAGGGTCAGTACCCTCAATTCCAAGAACTATTTGCCGTCTGCTTGAAAATCTCTATGGAGTCATTTAGTATCACGCAAGTAACGTCTATACCTTTGTCATGGTAATTGGGTTAGTCAATGGGGCGGTATACATCAAACTCTCACTTTGCTCAGGTGGTTTTATGTCGGGTATTAGTACCTCCCACGGTTCAGTGGGATCCTATTGCATTTACCATGTTATCAGTTACAATCAGACTTAGATAAATAAACTTGGGATATGTCATTTAGTTATTTTATTTTAATATCTCAGTTCGTAGTGGTATTCTTATGATCATAGCATTGCCATGTTATATGATTTGGTTAAGTTATGTTTATGTTTAAAACTCTACTTATCCTTCATGCCTCAGTACCTTTGCAAGTACTGACGCATACTAGTACTACACAGTCTCGGTGATTTGTAGGTTCGTAGGTTGCAGATGGTCCAAGAACGATAAACCGGTTCACGATCTCAGTACAACATGACAGTTGTTGAGCCCTTAGCTTCAAGGACGATTGGAATCAGTATATCTGCTTTTAGTCTTAGTTCAGTTTTGCTAGATTTAATTAGGGCATGTGCTAACACGTTATAATAAGTTAGATGTTATTTTTATTATAATTCAGCTTTTAGCATCGAGTTTGAATTTTCAGTTGTTGTGAGCTCTAATAATTTCATATATTCAGATAGTTATGGGTATTGCCCATCATTTCGGTATGTATATCATGATCCGCTTCCGCCTAGTATTCTTTTGATTTCGTTATTGAGTATGTTTATTGATATGTAGATAGAGTTAGTTAGGTTCACTCGTGATCTTAAGTTCCCGTGTCCGTTGTGTCCTGGGTAGCTTCAGGGCTGCACAAACCTTGTCCATGGATGTAATTAGCTATGAAGTCTTCTCGTGGTTCTTTTAATTTCAGGTAATTCCTCATACTGATATTATAGAAATACAATGTGTTTAATTACTAGATCTTTCACAAGATTCTTCGAGTAACTTATCTAAGCAAGCCTTAACAACTCTTTTCTTGTCGCCCCTTAATGTTTTATATCAGAAAACTAAATAGGCTGAATAACTGACAACCCCTTATCAGGGAAAAAAAGATACAACATTTGGCTCTAGAGTAAGATAAGTATGTATATAATCTTTGAACCCAAAGACTGTTCTACTTTCTATACACTGGGGGTAATTTCAATTATGTCTTTCATAAAAGGAAAAAAGACCAACTTGGTCTTTTTACTCACTTACAAATGATAGTCTGTAGATCAATTTAGTTGCCACCATAAAATTGTACTGAAATTGAAATCTAGCTTTAATAATGAAATAAAGAAATGTCAAACTTAACAAAATTTTCCCGATTTGTTTTTTGGGATCTGGCAAGCAAGTGAACAAACCATAGCCAGTTTTGAAGCCCATATAGAGTGCCGGAGTAGGAAGAAAACCAACATTGAACAACACTTCTTGTATGAATCCAGAATCTACTGATAAGAAAACAATAATGATACCTGACCCCAATTAATATCTTTTGCAACTTTCACGTAATGCAAGAGGATAGAGGGCCATACATGATTGATGCACAATTAACATAACGAGTGCAACCTCCACAATTGTTGTCGCTTAAATAACAACATACTTGATTTGAATTCTGAACTATATTATACTCAAACCCAAGTGGAACTAATACATTCCTTTCTAAATGTATAAATAGAAGCTGTAATAGTACATATTGCCATAAACAAATAGAAAAAAACATAAATTTAACAATAAAACATGAGATTCATTGGAATAAGCTATAAAAAAAATTGTCACGATGATCACATTTCCACCTAAGGCTCTCATCATAATTCAAACCAAAGGGACATGAGTTATTAGGAAATTACAACATCTGTCGCGATATGCAATGTAAATGAGCACTTTCAAATGACGATCATTAAGACTATGAACCTTATGCTTCCTATCACTCTGATCAACGAGAAGTATTATACAAGTCCGAACACGTTACTTCAGTGCCACACAACAAAAGATGACGCCTACATATGGGGCTCAAATAAGGGGACAACTTTCAAAATAACAATAGAAAAGGATTATACAAAATGTTATGTGGTGTTCTTCCCTAAAACGTCTTACTCTCATTGTTAACATTGTACAGTTGCTGAATTTATCCCTTTACAATACTGAACCTCAACTAAATAAATATAGACCAAACACATAAGACAATATTTTTGAGTACACCAAGTTTTGATGAGAATATATTATATAGTCACATTAAATGTAAATATATAAGTCAATGGGTTTGAAATTGTCTACTTAGTAAAAGAAAAGGAAATCATAAAGTACCCCAAACATAAAAAATGAGCTTCTTATTATACAAATAACTTTCCACAACTTCTGCTGGAGTTGGTGGTTCAATCGACGCGGTACCCTCTGTTGGAAGATTCAAATTAAGCAAATGTGGCTTTCCGTCTCTACCGCGCTTGCATAGAATGAATTAGCCGTTTTTAATGATCCCCCACTAGGCCTTGGTAGAGATACAAGTTCTTTTGTCTATGTAGGACAGAGATGTTAGAACTCGGTGAGTAACATTAGGTATCCAGGATGATTTCAGTTAAAGTATGTTAAATATGCCAATAGTCTGTTGAAAACTAGTTTTTGGGTATACACACTAAACTATGTATTGTTGAATCAATTAAATGGGTCTTGTGAATGAAAGCTTGCCTCAAATCAATAACTATGTTATTGTTCAAATGTAATTGGCATGCCCAGGGGTTTGATCGGTGATGCTAACAAATAGAATGTTTCCCGTATTATAAAAATACAATAATATGAAACTGCAATACATAAGTTGCTTAATCGATCTCCATTGCAAAAAACGTGATGAAATATGATGCTTGCATTTAATTATACACAAATAAAATGAACGGATCTTTCATCCCCGAAGCTACACCCAGATTGTGGCTAGAGAACTCGAGAACCATTGTTTGGACCCAACCAAACCTTCGTATGGCTACTACTCCAGGAGGACCCTAAAGCATAATAACATGATGAATCAAATACACTTAAAATAAGGTGTTTTGTTCAATATAAATTAGAATGTTAGTGATGACATTTATCAAGCTAAAGTGGAAGGAAAATCAAGTTTAATATCAACAACTAAAACGGGCAAAGAAAGACTAAATAATCTATAACGATCCGCATGATGCCTATAAATGGAAGGGATGTGGGATAAGACCCCGATACCTAACAACTGAAATAAAACAAGCAATAAATACAAAACCAGCAACAGGTACATTTGAAAAGCAAGGAAAGCTCACCAACTGACTCTATAGTGCTCAATGGATCAATTTAGTGTTGGATGCGTATACATGTTTGTAGATAATTAAGAGCATCAACTTTAATCAGTACATTGAATGTACGAGCATCTAAGTTAAATACCAAACAAGACATAAGATGGGGAAATAAAATTTTGAAAGGAAACACGTTTAAAAACCCCTTTTGGGGATTTTATTAACGCAAATGAAAACATATATACAGCAGTTAAAGGTAGGTTTATATAAAGCATTTACAATAGTGGATAAGAACTCAATTTAACTTATTATAGTACAGTCAATTTAATTTGTGGGAGTTTCTCAACCAACAACCATCAATTTATGAGCTAAATGATGAACAAACTCTTGCCCACGAATGCCAGAACTGGCCTTATAACACTTTTCGAGATATACAATGCCTCAATTAAGTGGTTTATAGTCTATGCGAAAAAATGGAATTATGGGAATCATCTAAAAAGTATGAACCTTCCTACCCATGTTGGCAACAGGTTTATGAAACATGAGTTGTTAGGAACCGTCCCACATCGGTGCTTCAATAATATCCCATGTTCTCAGCTCATCTGTTTTAAAAAGTTTGTCATGTTGTTTTGAGTTAATTACTAAAAAAAGAGCTCAAACGATCTCTTTTAAAATCGGTGTTTCCTCTCGTGTTTAAATGTGAAAACCTTGTCTTAAGGAATATAGTCTAATATATTGAATTTATGGATTTAAGGATGTGATTTGTTATAGGAAAGATCACATGATGTTATAGAGTGTTTTTAGATAGTTTAAACATGAGAAAGATAAGAAATTACTTTGAGGAAACAGTATCTGATAGAGAGAACATTTAATTATTTGATCCCATAATAAATTTTGACGCAAAATGGTCTGTGACAGCTCCACAATATGAAGAGGATTTCCCAAATTTGAGGGAACAGGTCTACTTCATAGACATGGGGCCAGATTCCTGCATTGGCCTCTTTTGTTTCTAACACCAACTCACCTAAAATATACTTTTTTCTCATATTCTCTTTGAATGCAGATATCCAATAATATGTACACAAGATTATAACTCAACAATAAAAAGGGGAAACACCCCTATATCTTAAAAAAAAGACACTTTGAATCTTGTGTAACGATTTCAAAAGAGTTGGATGATCAACTTCCTCTAGTGAGTTTACCGACAAATAATATATAAATTTAGCATTTCAGATGGCCCCTTATGAGGCTTTATATGCACGTAGACTGTAGATCTCCTGTTGGTTGGTTTGAAGTAAGTGAAGCAGCTTTATAGGGTCTGATTCAGTCCTTATGCTATGGAGAAAGTAACTCATTAGATATGAGTTAAGAAAGCGCAAAGTCTCAAAAATTCTTATGCAAATGTAAGGATAAAGGAAGCTAGAGTCTAGAGTTTTCCAAGTTTGGATGATTGGAGTTTTTCAGAAGTGTCACCAATGAAAGCGCGAGAGATTTGGGAAAGAAAGGAATCTCAGTCCTAGATATGTAGCCTTACAAGATCTTAAAAGGGGTTGACATGGTGGCATATGAGTTTAGAGTTGCAGCAGGAAGAGCAGCAGTGATCGCGTCTTCCACACTCACTCGTGAAGAGTTGTGTGGGTGATACAGCATTGTATTGACTTTAGGAGTGTGGCCAGTGAAAAGAATCTTCTTAGAGGATTGTACAGTTGATATTCTTTTACCATCGGTTTAGAAGTTTGAGAAAAAAAGGAGAATCGCAGTAGTCAAGGTTTTGTGGAGGAGTCGTCCACAGAGGGAGCCACTTAGGGAAGCAAAAGCAGCCATGAAAGCAAGATCCTTACATCTTTCATTCCGATTCATCTCAGCTTTAGGTTAATAGTTACTCTATCAGTTGTACAGTCATTCATGCGTAAATTTCTTTTTACTAATCATGTTCCCTCGTGTTTGTAATTTAAGTGTCAGGGTTGGTAATGTATGTACTCAGAACCTCAATTCAGGAAGGGAAAAAAAAAACTCATTCTCAGTGTTTAGTAGTGGGGTTGCAAATTCTCACCCTCTATTTAGGCTAGTTTAGTCTTCATTCGGGACGAATGTTTCCCAAGGGGGAGATAAGTAACCCCGTAGCCAAATATGAGACCAAAAATTAGTTTTTCAGAATAGAAAAATTTGCAGGTGCTACCAACCGGTTGGGTGGCATCGACGGGACCGTATCCTGAACCATGGTCCGTTCTGCCACAAAACGTCGTGGGATCAGAAACCCCCAAAAACTTTCAGCCTCTTTCCTAGCCTAGCCTAGAAAATTGGTTTTAAGTCTTGTACAGACGGAAAGTAATTGCCGGTATGTAGGTCAGACGACGTCTGTTAGTCGTGACCGTGATGAAGACTCCCTTCACCCACTATATGACAAGAGCTAGGGAGACCAAGAAAAGTCCATAGGTGGAAAAAATTTGAAGACAGGTAAGGGTAAATGCAATTGGGTCAATCAAATGATCATAAATCTAGCACAAAATGAATTAGGTGTCCCTGACTTACCCACATAGAGATAATTGAATTAACTTTCCATATCAACCGACCTTAATAAAAATAAGATCTCCGAGTAAAACATTATGCACATTTAGTAAAGGCTTGTCGAATAGGCATTGACGTCAGATCCAACGACGGAGCATGGGCAGCAGACGATGGAACGTCAGTCCCCGTCATTTGGTCCGACAGTTTAAAGGGGTCTTTTCGGACCTTTACACTCAGTTTAAACCCGACATACGTTACGTCCATTTTGGACCTAAATCATCCTTATTAGTCAGTTTACCCTAGAAACATAATTTAAACAACATATCTAAGTCAAATCATTAAATTCAAACGTTGAAAACTAAAGCAAAGAAGAAAGGAGAGAAAAAGCTCAAGAACCCTAGTTCAAGGATATAAAAAAAGTGTCCAGCTGTTCCAGCCACAACAACTAAGTAATTTCAGTTGCATTTTCATTCACAAGGTATGTGGGATTTCACTAGTGCGGTTCATTTTAAAACATTGGCGTCACCTCGTTTTACGTCAGATTCTTGATTCCTCGTGTTATGATTAAACCTAGGGTTTTAAAACCTTGATAGAACTTCATAAATTTATTAAATTTATGTTCCAACATCAGATTATGATGTTGTACCAGATTATCACATCAATTTTCAGAACTAGCTGTATTTCTTTAGTGCTGTAATTACCACATGCTAGGTCAGATATTTCAGACATTCAGATATACATGCATTCTTTAAAATGAAGTAATTATAAGATTGTTGCATTCTCAAGTTTTTGCATGTTCACTTTCGAGCTAGCTATCATATTTACAAAACAACTCAGACATAATTGTTAAATTATTGAATTCATAGGGAGTAGCATAATACCGAGTGGGACTAGGATTCAGGCATACCCATTAGTCCCAGAAAAACAGCCAAAGTAGGTTGTAAGTCATCTTTGTTGGGCCATCAGGTAGTGATCGCCACAGCATGCCTTATCCTTTGACAGGGGATATTGGTCATCTCGATGGGGAGTATACCATCGGACTCCATATTATTTCATGTGATTTTATTATCGGTATTAGTAGCTCAAACAGAAGCAGTCAGACTCTCTGCATTGACCATTTATCAGATATTCAACATTCAGTTTCAACATGTTAGAAATTGGTCATTTGCATCTCGTTAGCTCAATTAAGTTTATCAGTCAGATTATTATATTTGCGTTTATGCTTGTTCAGTATGTTTATTCATCTGTACTCTATCCTACATGCTCAGTTACCTTTCAAGTACTGACAACAACTGTGCGCTAATCTCTTGTGATGTAGGTTCAGTTCTCAGAATCCCAGATTTCACGCCATAGATTCGATTTCCCGATTCCAGTTCAGTAGATCAGTGGTCAGTCCTCATTCTCCTTGAGGACAACAGTCATTGAGTTTCATGTAAGTCTGTAGTCATTGAGTCAGGTTTTGCTAGATTTAGCTAGGGCTTGTCCTAGTATTTATAGTCCAGTTAGAGGCGTATTTCAGACATTAGTCGATTCAGCTTAGTAATGCGTTATATTCTTTGTATTAAACGATAGTTCAAATATCAATCTATAGAAATGGGTATTCCCAAGAAGTTTCAGATTTATATTATGAGTTACCTTCCGCATTAGTTTATTATTCTTTAGTATGATGGATGATAGTCGACATTTAGCGGTTGGTTGGATCACTTGTGCACCTAGGTTCTGTGTCCGCGTCTCGGGGATAGCTCGAGGACGTGAAAGAATTGAAACAAGTTGGAATGGGGTGAATATGAAAAATATTATGAAAGTCCTCACTTCCTTGTAGGATCAAATCTGTGACGAAATCTGCAATCAATTCTTCATGAAGTAAAAGAATCTTGATTTCTCCATCTTTTCTCTCTTCAGTCTTCTTTTTAAAACCCTAACATGAATTTCCGTTGTGTAAATTGAGCAATTCAATTTTGACCCTAACTAATTCACAAAAAATAAACAATCAATGCAGGGTTAAGACAAAAATACCCTTTTTAAGAAATCAAGTCCTTGAATTTCTTAATCTTGAATGAAATCCAATTTAAATGGGAATTATCTCCATCTTACTAACTTGAAATTGTGCACAAAACTCGATGGTGGTTTGAAATATATTTTAAAGATATTTCATATGGTATCTTGTAGCCACGCTAAAGTTTCATGAGATAGGAGTTATGGTATTGAAGTTTCCCAAACTCATACTTAGTTAACTTTGTCAAACTTTTTCAAATTTTCATTATTCCAAAACTGGTACTTTCAACATTTAGTTATTTCAAAGAACGGGTGGGTGTTGCCAATATCTCCCCTTTGGGAAAAAATTAATCCTCGAATGACATTTAATCTTTAGTGGTTAAGTGTAAACCCAGTATCCAAAAGACCAAAACAATACAAATTTTCAGAAGTTGCAGGTGCCCCTACGAAGCAACGATGGACCAATCAGTGGACTTACAGTCTGTCCATCGACTCCATCAATGGGCTAGCTGGAATCTCTATTCTAAGTCACAAATGACGATCGACATTGTATGAACCCGCAGTCGACTTTTCGTTAATCAGCTTACTTGGAGTTGTTAGCTCAAAAGGCGGTCAACCATTATGGACTATTAGTCGACTTAGAATTAGTCATTTGGACTATGTGATTTTCGCCAACAAACATTCAAACTCTCAATCAAAATGACGGTCAAACAGTACAGACAGTCAGCAACGTAAGGTCCTTCAGTGACGTCGACAAATTTAAATGGGTGGTCGTTGTTATTCTCCTTATTCTTTTGGACTCTAAGCTACGTTGTTTAAGACCTAAATCATGATATTTTATTAGTTTAAGCTAGAAACATTACAACAAGATGTACCTAATCACGAATTTCATAAATCAAAACAAGAAAATTAGAAGCAAGCAAGGAGAAAACGGTCAATCAAAAAACTCCTAGTGCAAGAACGCAGCAGTTCCATAATTCCAGCCCAAAATCTAAAGATTTCTCTGTGGATTTTATCACCATGCATGTGCGCTTTCACTAGTGGGGTCCCTTTCACACATTGGGCCCTACTTTTCGTCGTTGTTATTCTCTTATCATGAATAGACTGAGGATTTATAGAATTACAGCAGATTATCAGATTAGTTATATATATGTTCTAAATTAGAAGGTAAGTTAGTATTCAGTTTATCACTTAATTTCAAAACCCTAGCTATGAATACTTCTTTAGATCTTGAATTACAATGGTAGGTAGATATACAGCTACTTCAGATAATTACATGCCTCAGTATAATGCATCATAAACCAAATAATGTTGAATTCTCAATTTACATGTTAGTTTGAGCTATCAAGTATTTATATAAACTCAGTCATAATGTTTCATGGGAGTAGCATAATACCAAGTTTGACTAGGGGTTAGTTACCAAATAGATCCCAAAGAAATACTACCCAAGTAGGTTGTTAATCCCCCTCTTGGGCATCAAGTAGTGATCAAATCCAGCATTCCTTTATACTACTAGGAGGGTATAGTGGGGACCTCTGATGGGGCGTAGACATCGGGACTCTGCACTTGATCATGTGGTTTATTAACGGTATTAGTAGCTCCCACATTCAGTCTCTCGATTGCATTGACCATATTTATAGTTAGTTATATTCAGTCTCAACATATTATAAATTTTGTCATTGATCTCGTTAAAATCAGATTCAGTATATCATATCAGAACATTATACTTGTTTTTGTGCATGTTAGTTATTTATCATTTTAGCTTCAATCTATCATGCTATGTCAGTACCTTTCAAGTAGACGCCTACATCCAAAAAGGGAATTCTGGTGCCAATCCTGTGCTTTCCTTGGTAACATTTATCTGCAAGAGATTCGAGTGATTCCTAGTAGATAGAACAAGTGAAAACAATGGTGACCTACCTATGCTACAAGATCAAAAGTTTATTTGGTCTTGGGGGTTATTGCAGAAGGTTGTGGAAGTATTTAATAATAGTTAACCAGTGACTAGTTTTTCACTCAGGAGATAGTCAAGTTCAATGTCACAGATTGTTGAGAAAGCTTTGAAAGAATGGAAAACTAGATTGGACTGTAGTTTTTGATACTTAGCAGAGGGTTCAAATAGTTAGGTGATCTATTGTGTTGTGATGTTGTAGCATGAACGGTTATTAGCTTAGCTTCTCGGGACACTTAAGGTGCACAATAAGAACTATCAAATCAGTACTAGAGTTTGCATGAATGGTGTTTTACTGAAAGATTGGAGACACTACTGTATGATGTCTTGTAGATGGTGTTCACTAACCATAAGAGCCTTGATATGTGTCACCCAGAAATAGTTGAATATTTCTAGAGGAGGATGGCTTGGAGTTCCTTTAGGGTTTATTATATGAGTGTGCATTACCATCCTTGTTAGGGGAATGTGTAGCCAGATCCTCTTAGCAGTATCTATGGGTAATGGTACCAATATTGAGAAAAAAGGAAGGTACTATGTGAAGGGATATTTCATATGCTTGGGCTTGGGAGTCACCTTATAAAGCGATCAGATAGTGGGGGGTAGGTGGTAACAGTTCAGAATGGGGTTCCATTTTCTATCATCTCACAGCGGAGTTCCTCATTTTACGTGTCTATTTATAAAAGTCATTTAAAGCGGTCTGGTATCAAGGTTAACCTTAGCACAAGATTTCATCCGCAGTTAGATGATGAAAAGTGTACATCATACCTTAGAGTATACATGAGAGCTTGTGCGATACGATTTCAAGGTAGTTGTTCGTGATAATCGCCTTCCTCTTATTGGATTGCACTACAACAATAGTACCATTCCGACATGCCTATGAGGCGCTGGAGGGCGTAAGTAAGATGTAGATGTCCTATTGGTTTGTTGAAATAGGGTGAATGAGCTTCTTTGACAGGGCCGATTTAATCCTTTATGCTATGGAGGAAAGTGAAACTCATAGAGAAAGACTTAGAACCAAGAGTCGTCTGAAAATCTTATTAAGAGGTAAGGAAAGGGATTACATTCAAGTTGATGATTGGGTTTCCCTGAAAGTGTCACCTATTAAGGGTGGATGAGGAGTTAGACAAGAAAAGAAAGGGACGATAGTCCTAGATATGTAGGGCCTATACAACAGGTTGAAAAGGGTTGGTAACGGAACATATGTGTTAGAGTTTCCAGGAGTGGAACTAGAAAGCAATGCATCTAGTCTCTACATCTCGTTCTTGATGAAGTGTGTGTGTGTGACCCAACTTCTGTAGGGCCATTTAGAAAGGTGTAGGTGAAAGATTTAGTCTTTTCGTAATTGCGGATGTACCAAGTTGAGTTCCTTACAGTCAGGTTAGAAGGTGAGAACAAAAAAAGTCACTTCAGTCAAGGTTTATGGATGAGTCAGTCTGTAGAGGGAAGCTACTTGGAAGCACAACAAGTCCATGAAAGTGAAGTGATCGTACATCTTTCTTCAGATTCTCTCCAGCTTATGGTAATTCTTTTCATTTTTAAGTCATTCCTGGTGGAATTCTTCCTTAAAATATGTTTCTTGGTTGTACTTGCATTGTCATCGTATTGCATGATATTAGAAACCTCAGTTTGTCAAAAATCACGTTCTCAGTGTTTAGTGTAGGGATTGCCTATCTCTCCCTCTATTTCAGTAGGTTAATCATCATTTGAGATGAATACTTCCATGGGGGGAGATTTGATAAATAATTAACCCATATCTAAAAAAGGCCACCAAAAAAATTCAGATTTTCAAAAATTGCAAGCGATGGAGACATCTACAGACCATAGTCCACTTTTATAGTCCATTTAAATCGACTCCGTTGACGTGCCAGCTGACTCTTAGTTCTACGTCACAAAAGATAGTGGACAGTACGGACTGCTCAATTGACTCCGTCGATTGATTAGATTAATTCCTAGCTGAGGCTTACGAACGATGATTGATAAGTACAGATCATCAAATGACTCGTCTATTCACCATATAACTTTCAAATATTAGTAAAAAAGATGCTCGACAAGACAAATCGTCAGTCGACTTACGATTCGTCAATAACTCCGTTAGTGACTCTGATAGCTATTAAGTTAGTTTTTTTGGTCTTTTGCTTGTTTGTTTGGCCCCTATTAAGCTGTGTTGTTGTTTAGACCTGGATCAGGAAAATTTAGTCAATTATGCTTTATAACAGAAAAAGAACTTACCTAAGTCAAAACATAAATCAAAACTAGACAATTAGAAGCAAGCGAGAAGAAAAATGGCCAAGAACCGTAGTTCAAGAAGAAGCCACACGTTACATCAGTTCCAATCCTGTGAATCTAAGGATTGGTCATTGATTTATCACCAGGATGTGGATTTACACTTGTGGGTTCTTTCAAACCCAGGATCTCTAGTTGGAGTCAGGTCAGTTCTTAATTCTCTATCATGAAGAGAAAATAGGGCTTCTAGCTAGAATTATAGCAGATCATCATGAATTAGTTAGATATATGTTCCAAATTAGATGTGTAAGTTTAGTATTTAGTTTATTTTCATGAATTTCAAAACCCTAGCTATGTATGCTCGACAGTTCTTGAATAACAGCCTAGGCCAAACCTATTTCAGTTACTTCAGATATACATGTAGTTATTAATGCATCATACCAGATAGTCCTAGAAACTACTATAAAGTAGTGACATAACTAGCTGGTAATTTACTATTTAATTCATTGGGATTAGCATAATTACGAGTTGACTAGGGTTTAGCATACCCAAATAGCTGAAGCTACAGCCAAATAGGTTGTAAGTCACCTTTTTAGGCATCATGTAGTGATCATGGAGCAGCTTTGTACCTTTGGTTTGTATATTGGGTCGTTCTCGATGGGGCATATACATCACACTCCACATTGCAGCTATGTGGTTTTATTATTGGTATAGTCGTAGCTCCCACAGTTCAGTCAGACTATATTGCATTGGACAATATTTAAGTTCAGGTTAGTTATTTATTATCAGTATGTGATACCAATGCATCCAAATAATTCAGAATTCAGTATATCATGTTCTGGGATGTACTATTTTTGTGCGTGTTCAGTTATGTATCATTTCAGCTTTATTTTATCATGCATGATCAGTACCTTTCAAGTACTGACACATATGTGGTAGATATCCGTGATTATGTTCAGGTTCTTCGATCCAAAAATAATGCTTAAGTTATTACGATCTCCAGTCAGCAGAATCAGTGGTGAGTCCTCATTCCCGAGGACAATATTCTGAGTTGTTTTTAGTATTTTAGGGCCTTAGTTTCAGTTTTTGCTAGACTTATTGGGCCTTTCCTAGCATTTCTGGTTAGTTAAAGGCTATTTTCAGACATAGTTAGTTTCAGCTTAGTATTGAGTTTAATAATTTTTTTTATTGAACTTCATCAGTTGTTCATATATCTCAGTTTAGCATAGGGTATTCCCCATTTTCATCTTTACTCTGATTTATCTTCCACATCAGTTATTATCTTTAGCATGCTCATGATTCAGGCAAGCAGGGTAAGCTGTCTGGGATAATTGTTGGTCCGAGGTCTTCATGTCCGCATCTCGAGGGTTTGCTGGAGAGTGACAATTGGCTATCAGAGCACTATTTTAAACTATCCTAGGATTTATGAAAAGCCTTACTAAGTAGAGGTCATTTTCCATGGGTGTGAAGTGCACCGACATCTAATGAGAGGGAGGCTATGAGTTTTATAGGAAAACTTCAACTTCTGATATTCTTATAGGTGCTTTGGATAATGTTCTTTCTATACATCCTTATTCCACTTATCATATGCCTTCTAATAGAATTTTATGCATGTATGTAATACTTATGAACACAAGTTAATGCATTTCCTCAAACCTAGACAGGAGGTTTCGAATTCAGCCGTTTGGAAATGGCCAATTTGCTTGGGATCATAGTATGACCAGCCTGAACGATGCAGGTTCTAGTTCTGACAATCGAAATGATGGATCACTGTAGCTAGAGTTTGAGAGATTTTTAGTATGAAACTACCGGAATTTTAAGGTCAAATTAGAAGGACCAAGAGAATTCATGATGGGTTAATTAAAATCGTGGAGTGATGCAAGTGACTGAAAAATGATAGGGTGAATCGGCATTAACAAGCTAAGGATTGTGACTCGCATTATGGTTCACTCAATGTAAAGACAACATTTATACCACTAGTCTTTGTAACTAGCATAGTATAACTCATTGTTAATCCAAACAAACTCTGTCAGAACCTTCTCAGATCTACTCCAGTCGGTGGATAAGTTATAGCTATACGGGTATACGAAATTTCCCTGATCACTGTCTCACAAAAATTCACCCCAACAAATCATGTAGAGTAGAAGGAAATAGTTGAATTCGATGATTTTCACACCTCTTTTAAGAAAAATATCAAACTCGCATCTTCAGCCTCGTCACCATTAAGGTCGGTCAACCACGGATAATAATAAATTTTTGACTACTTCGCGATAGTGTTGATTTATATCTGCATTGAAACCGCCACAGAAGGTTCACCGGTCAATAATGAAGAACATGTGGTGAGAATAGTTAGTGGCTGGGATGGCGTTTCCTTGAGATTTCGACAGCAATACGGGCACATGATTCTCGCGGTCAGCTACACTGAACTTTTTGATGAACGGCTCAAACATGCGATAATTCGCAATCAGCCTCACGCAATACTCGAGCCCACCATACAAGTGCATCTCCTAATAGAAATCCCACTCACAAAAACCACTCCCCAAGATTTGAACAACAGTTCTCAATGGAGTAATTCCTACAACCACCTCACGATCCATTGTAAGCTTTTGACCAAATTGGGCATAAAAAAAATGTATGTAGGTCCCGATCCCATAACTACTTTGACGAAAGGATAATGTTGTAATAGACATACGTTTCACATGACCCCTAGATTTTCAATTCGAGGGAATCTCACAAACATGCCACCAATCCACCTCCATGCACAATGTTAGGGACTTTCAAAGGGATGGAGGAAGGAGGATGGGTAATGGTATTGTGATTCCGAATTTCTCAAACTAGTACTACTCATTGTCTGCCATAAAATAATGAATTTACACTTCTACTTTGATATGATCTTCTATAAGCGCAAGCTCTTTACAGTTCGCAATTTTGACAAAGACAAGCCATAACCTCAACAGATTTTTTTTCCTTTGAATTTTTCTCTTTTGTGAGTCCCAAAATAAATCAAGGACTATATGAATGGCCATCTCCAACCTCAATGTGTTGTTACCAATCCTTCCGTACATCTGGAACATCGAAGATTGGTCAGCCCCATCTCGAGTTTTATTTGTGGCATTCTCAATAATTCAGTCTTCTTATTCTTGAAAGATAATTCAGTTATTTGTAATTCGTGTTGTGCAATTAAAGACACAGATTTCCATTTTCTTCAAACAAGTGTTAAGCACATAGCCATAGAAAAAACACTTTACAGTGAGATGTGGGACCTTCCTAGTTGCTTTCAATTGATAAAACCAGTAGTATTGTAATGCGGGCGATTCAGGTATAGCAAGAAACATTTTTGGTAACACACGAAAAACAAAATGAAGTTCAATTTAAAATGGTTTCACCACTTATATCCCATCTTCAAAAAACCTATTGATACAAAAATACTCCCTCGTTACATTGATGGAGGAGGCGAATATCAAATATTCACTCATATTTTCATTCTAATGGCATAGAAACCTTGTTCTGACCATATACGCTCAATGGGTTGCCGTGGCTGAAAGAAGACATCGTTATCTAGTTGAGACAAACGTAAATTCATACTTCATCACGTGCATTACTATTTGATGTGGTTGTTTGACAATAATCATGCTAAAAATCTCATCAACCAATAACCACCATCACCTTAATAATTTACGCCACCAGTTTGAAGATCTCTTTAATGACAACAGCAGCTTATGCATATCTCTGCATTTTGGTTGTCATGCTACTTGTGGCTTCGACCATATGCCAAAATATGCCAATTTGATCACAACAGTTGGAATCTATGTTTTTCCATTAATATCCTTCCCTCAATGTCTTGAACCTCCCAGGTCTAAAACTTTTTCTCTCTTGAGGATGTAAATTTGTGAAATGACATGATTGTTCATTCGAATGTATGTCGTTCATGAATTAGATATTTTTCTACTTTAACGGGGGAATATATTTTTCCCAAATGAGTCTAACTTGTATCTCATCCATACCCGACCTTTCTACTTAATAACCACCCAGTTTCCCCCCAACTATTCTACTAGTGCAGAATATACGCCAAAGATGCATGTTCAATTTTGCCGCACATGCGAAACTACCCGAAGACCAAATACGCCCAAGAACAAGGAAAGAAATATCCCTGCTACTTCATGCATTCTTATTCTAATAGAACAATATAAGTCCCCTACTAGTAACCCCTCAGTCATTTTGTTTTCAAGAGCCAACCCAATTTGCACTCTACTTGTCCTATCTCAATAAATGTTGTCCTTCAATTACTTCACGCATATCGGCGTCGCCACCCTCATCATCGGCTCTACACCCCATCTCCCAGTTTACCTTTCACATTTGAAATCATTAACATTCACTATAGAACAATGTTGTACGTGGTAACAAGGCGCAAATCTTAAGCAACGAAAATCATTGGACTACACTGCAAAATGAACCAAGCCTGCCCATCTATCCCTATAAAACCAAAGCAAGTGCAAAAATTGACATATTGGGGAGGACACTATGAAGGCTGAGATGTCATGAAAAAATGAATAACTAGATTTGGAATTGGTTCCATCAGATCATGCACGGACTATTGTCCCGTGTAAGTGGTTGTTTCAAATTTTAAACTACGCTACGTGCTCCATGATAGGGACAAAACCCATTAGTGGCCAAAGGGTTCACTCAAGACATGTAGTCGATTATCACCAATCCTTCAGTCCAGGGTTTTAAACCAACCATAATTGTTGGTCTTATTCTTGTTGTACACATGAATTGGTATTGCATCAACTAGATGTCATATGTTTTCTTCAAGAAAAGATTAAAGAAGAGTGTATAGGACTCAATCTCCTGGAAGACACCGATTTATCCCAAAATTTGTCTGCCATCTAAAAAGGTTTTCGTACAACAAAAAGAAAGAAGAACATCACATAAGTAACTATGTATAAATTGTAGGAAATCGACATCAATAAATGTGCTACGAACATCTGAAAAGATAAGAGCTCAGTTTATGAAGTTCAAGTTTCTCATCGGATGTTTCATAAACATAGTACATACTTATAGATAACGTGTGAAAATACAATCACATAAATAGAGAAAAACATCTCATTCAAACTATGTACTTTTAGGATCATTTAGTGATTTATAAAAGCACTAAAGAGCAAATGAGAATCCAGTAGCTATTGGGCTTGTTAGACCATAAAGAGCCCTTTTAAGTTTGTACATCTTTTCTTCTTCACCTAAACAAAACTATAAAACCTCAAGGTTTGTCAAACATAAATTGTCTTCCTCAAGCAATCCAGTGAGAAATGTAGATTTTTTACACCAGACGGAAGATATCCACTTTTGTAATTGTGCTGCCAAGAGTGACTAGAAATTTCTACTTGTCTCATGTCGCGCAACAGGTGCCAAACATTATCCACGGTCCATTACAGCTCTTAAGAATGCACATTTTACTACAAGTTTGTTTTAGCATGGAATATTGGATTAGTACAAGTCTTAGCTTTATTATTGAATATGGAGCAAAATTTCTTTTTGGGGGAAAAATTGAACTTTGTACGATAGTCCGATTGATGAAACCTTATAGCATTCTTCTTCTTATGGCCTTATCAAACCAAATCCCAATATAGTTTTGTTAAATGGAAAATTCCTCCTCCATTGTTGATATCCCACACATTGTGTTTTGCTGCTTTTTCAATTGAGATGGCTTCAACATGATCAAAATTACATGGCTAATAACTTCTGTAGTGATTGGGTCTTCAAAACAAGAGAGTTTGGTAGTTAACTTGAACATTCTTAATTGTTTTTTGTCCAACCTAGGACGAGAGGAAAGTATCACCTTTTTTATTTGGAGAGTTGCAACTGAAGACTACACCCTTGGTTCTCATATAGTATCTCGATCCCAATCATACGGGGCTAGATCATGCACTACAAGAATCTATGCTAACAACACCTTCTTATTACTAAGATTGTACACTTTGTTTTGTTTTAAATTTTTATCGAGCCACCAGAATACCAGTTCTCCATGCTTACCTATTTGCCTCTTTGATCATCAGGAAAATGTGAATAACATACCGAACAAATACAGTCAAGTGTCTTGCAAATATGATGGATACCCTTCCATATTCTCATGTCTTTGAATGCTCTACTTGTATTCTATTAGGCAAAAACCGGTAAATATTGCATGCTTTATGCCAAAAGTATTTAGGGTCTTCTTTTTTGCCAACATGCACTGCCATCTCCACACCTTTTGTTCTTCGTCTCAGAAGAATCCCCATGTGTTGTGGAGTGTAGCAACTAATGAATTGTTGTTGGAACCCAAATCTTACAAACTTGTTGAACTGATACGAAGTACATTCATTCAATTTTCAGACCTAATTATACTTCAATTCAACATTCTCCCCTTTCTACCGAGCTTTGGAATTCTTTAAAAAATCAAAAAAACACTTGAATTTGCTACTATAAAGTTAGACCCATGCCATTCGAGTCAGATCATCTAGAAAGAGACAAAAATACTTGTTTCTGCTCAAAGAAGATGCCCCATTGAGCCATACAATTTGTATGAACCAACTCTAGATTTTCCTAGCCTCCAAAGGCTCCGTTTAGTTTAGGAAGGATTGCATGCATGTTCCACCATTTGAATGACTCACAAACATCTCTACACAAGGTAAATTATGGGTATTTCAAGCCACCATACTCTTTGATTGCGATTATACACCACTGAGCTAAGATTATTAATGACCTGAACCTTTGTGCCAAAGCCAAGTATCACTCAATTTAACAGTTAAAAGATCAAGTCACAATAGATAGCATTGAAACTGAGGAATTTTAATTATTGCTGTTGTAGATACTTTACATCCTTTAGGTCATAAAGACACATGTTTATCATTAAATTTAGAGTAATTTTTTGTATAAAGCAATTGAGCAACACTTAACAAAGTTTAAGTCAATTTTTGGACGTAAAGAACATCATAAGTATTTTATACCTCAATCAGGAGAGAAAATGTTACTGACCCTCTACCATGAGTTCCACCAATGCACCATTTCCAAGACTCACTTTGGTCTGTAAAATATGTCCCAGGTTAACAAAACATATTGTCATTAACGCCAAGTCTATTTTTCACGCAAAATCAAACATACCATTACACTGGTCAAATGTGATGTGTTGCGAGGGCAAAGAACCTCATCCTCTGATTTTACAACTTAGTGATCTATTGCGAGTTCACTCGATGGGAAGCTTTCCACTTGATTGTTCTTTTGCCTATAAACTTCTCAATGTGACCATACTTCTTCAAATATCTAATGAATTAGAGACCATCTGAATTTTATGCAAGAGTTCTTCTCAAGTGGTTTGTATTCTTACAATGCGACGGTTTCAATCGATTTTACATCTCCAAGTTTATTCAACTAGACTTTTTTCTTCTTTCCTTTTGATGATTTGAATTATGTTCATGTTTAAAATAAAATTTCTACAAATCCCTTCAATTCTCACAGTGACCTGTTGTCACAGACTTAAAGTATGACCAAATCTCCGTGCTTATTTCTACTTCACGGTTCAAATTGTGCACTTAATAAAGGGGGATAGAACTGGGGTGTGGAGAGGTTAATAAAAAACACTGTAGAGTTCTTGGAAATTTTTTAGAAAGACTCCTAGAAACCCTTAAGATAGTTAAGAATACTTGTGAATATCCCTTAGGAACATGTACCGAAGTTGTAGAGAGGGATCCAAAGTTGTAATTATTAGAGTGACTTGTAAAGGAATTTTATTTATACTTAGCCACAGGTTGTAAGTGAAATAGAAGTGCATCATTTGTAATATGTACAAAGCTTAAAGGCAAGAATCCAACAAAATTGTTGCTTACATATGCGGTGGTTCGGGATGGATAAACATTCTGGTTAATTAATATGTTTCATGAAAAGCGAGGAGCCAGTTGCCCTTAAGATAGCTTAGGGGGTACAGAGGCACCCAATGCCCAAATTGAGAAAGTAACGGGCATAATATAAAAAATTGACGAAGGGATATTAGCCAATTGTCTATATACTAAAAGAAATATACATTTGGGGTGGTCATACCCCATCAAAGCTGGGTGTTCTTAAATGTACCTGCAATGAGACCCTAAGTTAAAAGAAAATCCATTATGATAGTTTTCACACAAAGTACTCGGCACCAAGTGGAGCCCTTAGCGACCTTCCACATGACCATTAAACTGATCATGTAAATAAGCAATGCCCAAACATAGTGAAGATACCTGAGAAATAAGTAACATTCCAAGGAAACCATAAATAATAGTAGAGTTTGAGGAAGAAGAACAAACCACCCATGTGAAGCACATGTGCAATACATGTGAAGAAGCACCAAAGGAGGGGACCACCCTAACCGAATACTTTTTGGGTAATTAAGGGGATAAAAACGTGATAAGGGAAACTTCATTGGGGACTAACTTCTAATGCTAAATAACCGAATTGGACCCATAGTGTCACGACCAAACGGGCCGCGACTGCACCCACCACATCCTACTATGTGAGCGACCACCCCATCTCATTCCCAACGTTTAAACCTAATAACAAAATAATGCGGGAAGACTTATAAAAAACTCATTAATGAAATTGATTAAATAACTTATAAAAACTCAATACTATTATTCCAAAACAGGAAGTCAACCAACAAGAACATAATCCTCAAATTAAATCTAAGAGTATCTAAAGCTATAAAATAAGTTAAAAAGCTAGTCCATGCCGAAATCTCAAGGCATCAAGGACATTGACGAGAAGATCCAGTCCAATCTAGAAGCCAAGAAACTCTGTGGCTTGATAAGACTGGCTAGAGTTGCGGCGAGTTGAACACGATGGCACGTTTGCTCGACACTCTACAAATGACAAAGAGAGAAACATACCAGTAGGGGGCAGTACCCCAAAAAACAAGTGACTGAGTAGGTATCATCGGCGCCAACTCAAAATAGAAAAACAGTGTATTATCAAACTAATATCATAAATCAACCTACAATACGCAAACATGTTGTAGCATCAAAAGTTCTAAAAATTGCTTAATAAGCACCTCAAGTTCACCCATGAGGACTCAAGCTCAATTGCCATACCAATTGTGAAATTAGGTGAATTAGATTGAGCAATTAAACATATTTCAAGATCATTATGTTTATTTCTCTGTGTCGGTACGTGGGACACTCAGCTCCATATTACTATCTGTGTCGGAACGTACATCGATCCCCAAATTATAAGTGTCGGTTCGTGACAACCCGGATCCCCTAATTTCTACGTGTCATTCGGGACACACCGATCCCCTAATTCTATGGTCGTTTGGGACACCGATCCCCTAATTCTACGTGTCGGTTTCGTTGACACCTTCCATACTCTCATTCACTGTAGTTCTCCAAGACTTCTTTTATAACAAGGACATCATAAATCTCATTAACAAGGCAGATTAGGGTTTTTCAAGATTTGGGATTCAATAGCTTCATCATGCATATTTCTCACAATTATGGTCATACATTCATACAAGTATACATTAAGCATATAGAAGGGTTACAATTATCTACCCAATACAATCATTCGCTATTTAGAGTTTATTACGAAATAGCATAAACCATAACCTACTCCACCGAAGAATTCGTGATCAAGCAGCTATCTCAAAGTATGTGCGTTCCTCCTTCGTTCCTTCTCGTTCTATCATTCGTTCTCCCTCTCTCTCTCTGTTCTTTCTATTTTTCTTATTCAAAACCCTTTTTATTTACCCTAATAATCAATAATTAAGTTATAAAAGATGATAAAAATTTACCCCACACTGTTCAAGTTTCTCCCTTTAACCCCAAGTAATGAAAACATAAACATTAACCACTCACTTTATAATTATAAGCAGGGATTAGTCCAAAACGACCTTAAAAATTTAACAGAAATTCGACCTAGTCAGGGTAGCAGCCTGGACGGCCCGTCGTGCCTCGACGGTCCGTCCGACTGCTCCCGGCACAAAGTTCAGAGCTCAAATTTATAAAAAAACAAAAAAAAAACAAAAATAGTCTGTGATGGCCCGTCATGCCTGAGACGGTCCATCCTGCCAACCACGTCGTCTGCTGTTCAGAGATCGATCTCAGTACCCAAATTTCAAATTTTAAGTGTTTTGGAACGAGACCCAGCGACGTCCGTCTGTGCCATGACGGTCCGCGTGGGGATCCGTTCGGACTCATCCAGTTTTTTCAGAAAGAAATAAAATCTGCTACTCAAAAACGACTAAATAGGTCGTTACAATAGATACCAATTAACCCAGTCTTTCGTCCTGTCGAACGATCATAAGAAGAAAAAAACAAGGGCAACAAGGAAGGAGTACCCTGAATCTGTAAACAGTGTGGTATCTTTCTTGCAAATCAGCCTCCTTCTCCCAAGTGGACTCGGTCAACTGGTCGATTCTTCCATTGAACTTTGATGGGAGTTTGCAATCTCCCTTGATCTCAACTGCGATTTCTCTATCTAGAATGGCAACAGGCTCCTCCTCATTAGGAAATTCGGCTCCCTTAAGTAATCATCAAGGTGCCTCGAGAGTCTTGACTCTGTGTTCTTTTCTTCAACATTTATTTTTGTATAGGCTATGACTACTAGAAGGCAACCGTAAGAGAGTTGAAGAAGATATTGCTCATACAAGAGTCTTCTCAAGAGCACAGCTCCTCAGGTGACCAAGCTTCGATAATCTTCTAAGCATGACGGATGGAGAGATAAGGTCAGCTTTCATTAACTTGGATCAAGCTATGACTACTTAAGTCAATTGGCTAGCCTAATCAAGCTCAAGAGTGGCGAATCAAGCAAACGGCAGTTGGAACTTAGTGTGAACAAAAATGCTACTAGCATGGTGCTCGCTTGAGGTCTGCACAAGGATGTGAACCCTCTAATGCTCTTGAATCTAGGTGAAATATAAATACCCCCAATTACTTTTTTGATGAGGTATACAAGATCTTGTTATCCTGTGAGAGTCTTTTTTGGTTCTAATTAGAAGGATGAGATAGCAGCATTATCAACTCAAGGATGTTGATCAAAACTAGTATTACTCAATGGAGGGACAAATAGGGCTTCAAGAGTGGGTGCCCATGAAGTGGGAAAGTCTTTGAAGGGAACTGTTTTATAGGTTCTCTCCAAAGACAAAGGTGGGTTATTAAAATGAAGTAGTTTGTACATAAACCTTTAGGGAGGATTTGGGTACGCGACTGTGATAGCATGAAGTTAAGGTAACTAGTTGTCTAAAGTATGCTCTTCTTTGGTGTCCCATTCCTATAGATGAAATGAACTGTTTTGATGACGTTGTGTGTCCGATGATCTTTGTTAAACTAGGTGTCTTATAGGACATTCTCAATTGATGCGTGCTTTATGAGTCAATAAGTTGAGAAGAGAGGCTTTCTAAGAGAATAATATGGAGTTAAAGAGGGCAAACCTATGAAGTTGTTACTTCTACGGGTAATTGAAAATCAAGGAAAATTAGGTCAAGAGAGGGTTTTATATCCAAACAAGTGTCCTTCCAATTACCTAAAGGTAGGAAGGATTAGGGTGTTCTAACTCTAGGTCCAAGGGGAAAGAATTGGAAAATTCACCAAGTGAGAAACCTACATGTTACAGGTGTGGTAAGAAGAATCAATGGGGGAAATCGAGTGGATTAGATAATTGCATGGGGTGGGGAAAACATTAAACCATAAAGTGAGGGATTATCATTATGGTAAAAATGGGGTAAAGTTCAGGGAAATATCCAAGACAACAAAGGAAAATGGTCCTAGTCTGATGCTACAAAAAGAACGCTTCTATTGATATCAGTATTAGTGGGTGATCAAGAGGATTCTTCCGATTGTTGTCATTGGTTGTTCCAAGTCTTTCCAATAATGTCTATGCTTTACTAGATGTCGGTGCCACTTTTTATTTTGTAACTCCTTTAGTGGCCATGAAGTTAATATGTTACCCAATGTGTCGATTAAAAAACCTATTCGGTTAATACCCTGGTGGGTCACTATGTTGTGTATAGCTCCCCAAAGAGTCTTTCGGAGTTGCCGATATCATAGCCCATAGAGTTTAAATTGGTGATTTGGTAGAACTCGAATAATTGGATTTTGTGTAATTTTTCAAATTTATTGGTTGTATGCTTGTTTTGCTTTAATAATTGTAGAACAGGTGGTTAAGTTCTATTTCCATATGAAATCGTTTTAGATGGAGGGGAAAAATGGTTGAAACTCTATCCCTAGCATGGTAAATAATTTCGTGGATTAAGGCTATGTAGAGCGAATCTCGTATAAGGGTGTCTCTACATATTGTGAAGGCAAGAACCTAGAAATCCTAGATCATTGTGAGACATAGAGTCGGCCCGTAGTAAAAGATAGGACTTCCAGTACTGGACTATACTTACCATATAAGGCAACCTCACGAATTGTGTATTTTCCTATATCGGATGTCTGCTGGTCGATTGAAAAGAGTGAAGGGCCCTTGGGAAACTCAAAAATTACTAGGACAAAAGGATTCATAAACCTAGGATTTCATGGGGCGCTCCGGTGTGGTTTGTGGAAAATAAGGAGGACCCCTTAGAATGTGCATTAATTACCGTCAACTAAATAAGGTCACCATAAAGAATAGGTTATGTCATCTCAATAGAATGATGACTTGTTGATCAACTCCAAGGGGAAAGAAAGATACTTTTTCAAAAATTTTAAATTGAGGTGGTTTTAATACTCACCAACTTAGGGTCAAGTTGAAGATATACATTAAAAACAGATTTCCAGGAACTAGTACTCAGTATAAGTTCCTAGTTATGTCTTCTGGTTAACTAATGCCCTTGACGACTTTGAGGACCTTATGACTTAGTGTTCCGGGAATTAGCTTGACTCCTTTGTAATTGCTCGTCGTGATGATTACTTTGGTATATTCTTAAGAGTGATGAGGATCTATGAACCATTTGATGGTTGTATTGCAAGTCCTCAAGAACATCAACTCTTTGTTAAGTAAGAAAGTGTGAATTTTTTGTTGAGTCGATTGTGTTTCTTGTCGATATTCAAGTGGGTAGAGAGGTCAATCCGAAAAAACCAGACCTGAGTGGTTATTAAGAATTGGCTCGTCTTAGACATTTGACGCCAACTGATTGTTGAAGTTTTTTGTGTTATTCTGGGTTTATAAAGAGATTTTGATGGGCTTGCATACATTGCTTTTCTTTACAAACCTTTAACCCAAAAGGAAGTGAACTTTAAGTGTTGGAAGCTGTGAAAGAAGTGTAAGAGTTGAAAGATATAAGCGAACTTGCTTGGTAGATCTTACTGAGAGGGATCAAGGGTTTTATGGTGTATTGGACGGTTCTTCGAATAGGGTTGGGTTTTGTTGTGTACTCATGTTACGTGGTAAGGTGATAGCTGTACGCCTCTAGAAAACTCAAGGTTCATGAGAAGAAAAAAATTACCCAATTCATGTCCTGTAAATAGAAAACCATGGTGTTTGCTAAAGCTAACATTACATATATGGTGTCCATGTGGATGCGTATACGACGCACAAGTGAGTTTCAATATGTGTTTCTCTAAAAGGAGTGAATCTTTGACAACGAAGATGGTTGGAACTTTTGAATGATTAGGAAAGGAGTGTTCTACCACCCCCCCGACAAGGCTAATGGGTTGCAGACGCTCTAAGCCAAATGATGCATGGGTGGTGTAGGCCCATGTTCTCGATGTTACAGAAAGGACGTTAGTGAAGATGGTCATAGATTGCTCAGTTGGGTGTTCGAGTTGAAAGATGTACAGATGGAGGTTTTGTTCATCATAATCGAATCATCTTTAGTGGTGGAGGTGGTTAATTTCTAAGAAACACCTTGATCCTCTATAACTAGAATTGGACAGAATCGTTCTTCTTAGCAAGTAAATGTGGAGGAATTAGAAGGGGGGATTGGTATAGGTACCCCCCAAGGTAGATTGGTACTGGATGTCGATGACCTAAGGGGGGACTATTTGGAAAAAGCGCATGGGCTTCCCGATATTCTATTCAAGAGGTCTATGGTGGAATGGTTTTAAAAGGAATAGCAGGGAGTTTGTGGCCAAATTTCCCAATTGTTAACAACTTAGGTCCGAAGATCAAAGACGGGGAGGTCTTTAATCAAGTGAGGTTGTTCCTACTTGTTAGTAAGCAGATACAAATATGGATTTTGTAGTGGGTTTTTTCTCGCCGTAGGCAAAATGATTCAATATGGGTTATATTTGATAGATTGATGAAATATTCCCAACTTTATCCCCATCCAAATCTACTTATTATGTGGAGGATATGACAGGGTTGTAACTTAATGATATGTGAGTTTTCATGGGATACCTTGTCCATCATCTTGCGAGTAGAAGCTCCAAAATTCCGATCTCATTTTGAGGGTCTTTTCAAAAGGATTTAGGTACTACAAGGGAAATTTAGTCTCTTTCATATTCAAACAGATGGTCAAGCAAGAATGTACCATTGTATTAAACCCAGAAGATATTGCTAAGACTTGTGTGTTTATGGACTTCAAAAGGTAATTGGGACGATCAACTACTCTTGATGATTCTCTTATAATAATAGCTACCATTCCAATATTTGTATTGCACATTTTGAATTAACTCTTGGTTAGGATTGTTGGTCTTTGGTTTTGGATGTTTGAGGTAGGTTATTCTTCACTCTTTGATCCGAGGATAATTCCTAGGCCTTAGAGAAGTCAGGATGATAAGGGTAAGGTTTGGAAACAGGACTATAGTCGGCAAAAGTATTATGCCTACAAATAGTAGAAGATGCCTTGAGTTTTTAAATAGGTGGTGATTGGGTCTACTTGAAGATTAACCCATGATAAGAGGGGTGATGAGATTGGAAAAAAGGGGAAGTTTAGTCCCCGCGTATGTTTGGTCTTATGTCGGTGGGTTGTTTCAGGTTAAGTGAGTCTTCACTCATGGTACCGAGATTAAATCTATGAGACTTGGAGAAAGTTCAGATGATAAGGTAGGTTAACATAGCATATAGGAAAACAAAAGTCGATGACGACAATATGAGAAGAGACCTTGAGTTGAAAAGAGGTGATTGGGGCTATTGAAAATTCACATGAAAGGGGGTGCTGAAGATTGGCAAATCGCAGAAAGTTAGTACCTGGTATGTGGGTCCTTATGAGATAGTGAAACGGTTAGGAAGGTTGCTTATGAGTTGAAATTACCAGTGAATAATTTTAGTTTACTGGTATTTAATGTATTTATGCTGACGAAAATATGTAGAGACTGGGGGTGTCGATTCACCCTATTGAAGGATAGGGTGATAAGAACCTTTCTTATGAAGAGGGGTGTTAAAATCCAGATATCAAGTCAAAATGTTGAGGAAGAAAGAGGGGTTGCATCCATAAAAGTTCTATGGAGAAACCATTTGTGAGGGTTTGCAAATGAGAGTGCTGAGGCCGGCCGGACATGAAGTCTTGTTTCCTCATCTATTTACGATTCCTCCTAGTCAAATTTTGAGGTATATAGTAGTTCATCTTAAAAGTGAAGCGAATAGAAATCATGGAAATAATGAGAATGACTCTTGATTTTTCTAAGTATGTGAAATCGCTTGAAAAGTTCATGTAAAATGAGTTTCATGAAAGTGCTCTCTTGGTTAACTGCACTATATGTAGGTGGACAGTTGTCTTTATTGTAGATTTGTAGGATCATGTTGATTTCATCGTAACTCTTGATGTTCATGGTTGAGCTCAGTTAGATGAGAATGTATTTCCTCATTCGTGAATGAACTGTTAAGGTTCTTAAGGTGGTAAAATAGTGATTGAGTGCTAGTGTGATGTTATGTCTAGGGTTGAATGGAGTGATTGTGAAGTAATCCTGATGAGTGTGATATAATTTTGTAGTGTTGTGGTGGTGGTGGTTGGGCCTGCTAGATTGAGCTCCTTCTCCTCCGCCTATAAAAAGATTTAGGTGTCATCATTTGGAGACGAATGTGCCTAGGGGGAAGGAATAATCTAAACAGTCCATGACTAGGCTAGAACTTCAATTGATGAACTAAGACTCACAAAATGTATCATGACTAAATTACTGTAATGAAACTAATTAGGAAGGGTCTTAGAGTCAAAAAGTCAAGAAACGACCAGTGACGTTCAAGAGGTTATGTGAAGATGAGATAGTGTACCTTGTTTTGTTTCAAGGGGATTTAAAGAGTCAATTTGGTGGAAAGTTTGGAACAACTATTAGGAGTTGGGTTTCAATCAATCCCCAATGAACCACCCAAAGGGTCATTGAGAAGAGCCCCTACATTTGACCTCAAACTATATTTTGGACAGTGTGCACAAACCCCCCCCCCCCCCCACGAGACAAATGGACAAGCCGTAGTTTGAATGAAGCTCCATCAATGGTGCTCGTAGGGTGAAAACTTTGTAGATTTCTGAAGATCCTCCAAAAAGGATCTCTGATCCAAAACCACACTGACAAGACAGTCTGTGTGTTGGATCGACGCGCAGTCGTTAGAACGGGGGGTTCCTTCGTTTGCGAACCCCACTTCCACTGTCCATTTTGTGACTTAAGTCTAATAACATAATTAGTTATGGAATTAGTTAGGGGTTAAGGTTGTTCAATTAAGTTACTTGGAGAATATAAAAAGCAAAACCTCATAAACTAACTCATCACGTTCATAATTTCCCCAAACCCAAAACCTTCCAACTGCTCTTACTTTCTCTCACTACCCAAAAGACCCCATTGCAACAAAGTTCAATATCGATTAGATATCAATAGACTCCATTTTTTATCAATCATTATTAAAGGAATCTAAAGGAATGGAAGCTATTCACTTTTGGTTGCTTTCCCCCTAAGGCTCATTCAAAAATGGGTCCAAAGATGTCTAAACTTGGATTACATCAATTCGTGGTTCCTTCTCAATTGAGTGAATTGCTGTATTGTATTTCTTAATTGATAAAGCTGATTTTTATGGGTTATTGTTGTATTCTTCAGTAATTGACCTAGTTCTATGAGAATACACCCTTTTCCCTAAACCTAGGGTAGAATTGAGTTGAATTGGTGAGTATTGGATGATGGAAATTGATTATTTCTTGTACAATTACTATTGTATGATGATGTTGAGTGAAACTGATTAAATAAATTTTTGAGATTGATGATTGTAGTCTTGAAGGAGGTTTCGAAAGCTATTGTAAGACTTTTATGGCAATGAGTTCTCCTACTTCAATAATGAGCTTGATTCTTGATAATGATGTTCAATTGAAGAAGATTATTGAAGAAATAGGAATAGATTAATATGATGAATTTGATGGCAATGTTATGGATATGTTGAATTGTGAGATACGGTTAAGGGTATATGATGACAAGGTTGAGAGTGGCTTCTCTTCTGTGTGCCTTATTATTATAACATGATGTCGTTGGATTTCGATGACGATTGTTTTTGGATGGAAAGGAAGTTCTCATTTCTTACACCTAAAATAGATAATACATGATATACAAGGGGTTATTCTCCTATGGCCTATTATATTTGATTATTATAAGGCTTAAAGACATTTCAAAAGGACTTTAGCTTGAAAAAAAAAGGGCTTAGATATGAGAGGGTCCCTTCCCAATGGGAAAGGTAGGTCACAATGATCCTCAGGAGAAGAGAGGAGCCTCCAATGTGAATACATGAGGTTCTAGTATATTTCTTGTTCCGTAACTATGCTGCCCCATAGGAAATAATAGCTAGTGGACCAACTAGAATTCTATGTTAATGTTGGGTTCTATCTTGGCTAGTAGAGCACTTTCTTTCGGTGAGAAGGGTTCATGACATCCATGTTAGCTCACAGAGGTAAGATAATTTTTCCCCAAGTAAATGAAATGAATGTGAAGTAATAAAGTATAAATATGAACTATAACTAGGGTGACCCCTAAGGGGTTCTACTACAGTTGTAGGTAAGGGGGGGTATGCGGACTTACACCTGAAGCATTTCACAAGTTGACCTTGAGGGCGAGTCCTAGAAGGAGTTCTTATGCTCACGTTATTTATGAATAAAATTGCTAAAGTAGACTTAACATGAGGTTGATCTTATGGCGTTGACTTCATTGATGAAACAAGATATTGGTCTAAATGTTATATGTGATGATAACTACACAGGATATTATGATAATGTTATATAAAGTATAGACATTGTTTGTGGTTGTCTTTTATAGTTTACTTGATTATGTGGGTTATGAGGCTTCACATGAGCATTGCACTTTATGCTTTGTATTGATGTGTTGGTTAAGGGGTCTTGTATGATTTGATGATATTAAACTCTTTCAACACGAAATGTGATATAACTTTATGATGATGCTATTATGTAATGTGACTTTATGATAGGTTGTCTTGTATAGGATTATGAACTTGCTTAAGTGATGTTATGATCATTGACTGTATATGTCTATGTGTGCATAAATGGCTTTCAAAGTGATTAGCATGATTTTGAACAAATGTCCTTTGTGATGATAGTCACTGGTTTTACTGCATTGTTCCATAACTAGTACATTGTATTTGTACTAACCCATATTATTTATATATATACAAATACATGTAGGTTCGGGCCCATTGAAGAGTGAACACCTTTGCAAGGAAGACTGGCCTTTTCCCAAGTATTGTAAGTCTTCAAAGTTCGAGATGATGCCACTTTTCTATCTTAGTAGTGTTGCTTATGTCAAAGACACTGTCTTCATTATCTTTGAGACCTATTGTGTAAGCCTATAGGTGAGCTATTGTACTAGTGTAAGGGCTTTGCCTTAAATTTGTAATCTCTATTATATGTTAATGTGAGAGTATATCAGACATTTATGAATGGATATATTGCATATAAATGAGAAAGTCTATGTAAATTCATTAAGTGCGGATTCATATGTAAAACTCCTTTTATATTGATTAAAAGAGAAGTCTAATTAACTTCATATATGGAAAATTTTAAAAGTTTTATGGTATTTCTAAACCTATGTTTTTGCAATGAATTATGCCTAAGACGCGGTATAACGGCCTCTTGTGGGATTGAAGATTCCAGTACGTCTAGGGGGTTGGCTCCCTGGTTCATGTTCCGTTCGAGAAAGGAAAGATACCAATCATGTAATATATACCATTTTAGGTTATCACTTACTACGTTAGTTATAAGGAACGTAAAGAAAATTCAATGGATAACAATCGGTAGATATTTACTATTGTAGTTCTGTAGGATAACTGATAAGTTAGTTATAACGAGAGAAGAAAAACCGAATGATACCAATCGGATTACTTATAGCAATTTTATTATAACTTACTAAGAGTAGGTAGTAACAAGAGAAAAACGTCAATGATACTAATCATAGAGATTAACTTTTTAGTATCCACTTTCTAAGTTTGTTATGGAAAAAGAAATCTCAATGATTACCGAATGTTGTAGATATATCAATTAATTTTAGATATTCACTTTCTAAGTCTAAGTAGTTATTGCATCACTTATAATATGAACGAAAAATGCAGAGTAGTGTCATTTCAAGAAAGGTAATGCTATATAAACATAATTCATGGAAAATTAACAAATTTTAAAAACTCTTCACTAACGCCTTATTAATGAAGGAAATAAATCAAAGTTAACATTACACATTCGATATGTTTCCTCTTCCAACAAATGTTCACTTTTGAAAAAGTGTCCTTTCCAAAAACTATAATTCTTCAATCTTCTCATCAAGCCCTTTGAAAATAAATACATAAAGAAAAAAGAATATTTACAACAATCAATACTAATTATTTATTAATTTAAAGAAAGAAGAGAAGAAAATAAGGAAATATGAAAAGAAGAAGGAACTTATTGAAAAGTTGATTGTTTGTAATGCAGCGTTATTAATCAAGGTAATTTAAATTGGGGGGGGCTGGGGGTCTTATACTGGGGAGGTAGGATGGGTTATACATTGTGTAATTTTTTTGGATGGGAGTGGAAGTGATTATGAATGGCAGTAACTGGTTGGTAAATGTATAATCCTAAGGGGTTATTTGCTTGTTTTCCCTCTTATTTCTCTAGTTTTTTTGTTAACTGGGCAGGCCAAATTTGGGCACGCTTGTAAACTTTTTTGGTATAAATAAATAAAATGGACTCATGTGGTCATTGCCAATATTTATCTGTTAATTAACACATTGAAATATTATACATTGATTTTTCTAATTTATCGCATTTGTTGTTGGTTAAATTTAGATCTCCCTTTATGTTCTCTAGAATGAAGCTAATTTTTTTTGGATCTATTGTTTCTTATTTTGATATTTTTGTCCGGGATCAATCCAATCAAAGAGGAAGTAAAGGAGATATAAGAGAACCACCCTAAAGGAAGGCCATATCAATGTGATCTGTGCAAAAAATGGAATTTCTTTAGGGAAAAGGATAGTGTAGTGCCTACTATATATATATATTTAAAACAGTAATAAAAATACATTTGGTCAATACTCATGGTGAAGGGTAGAATCTGTCAATAAAAATAAAAGCATTACTAAAATGCTGACTTACTTCGATAAAGAATTCTTTTTTAAAAAAAAAAATAAGTGAAATTTTAAAAATTGAACAACTATGTAAATATATTAGAATCACCATTATGATAATGTGAGAAGGCATATTAAAAATGGCAACAAGACATGTGGGAAAAATACCTATTATGCAAAGGAAATTTTTTTTTAGATGGATGCTTAATCAGGTAGGATCAAACAAGGAAGGATGAATTTGGGGAGATAGATATAGTTGGTTGGAGTATATAAAGTTGTATACCTTTCATCACACATAAAGCATTTTAACATTAGATATCTCCGTTCACATAAAAAAAAAAAGAAAAATAGAGGATTTTGCTTAGGTTAATATATTCTTTAGGGAACGAAAATAAGAATGGTTAACGCGGAACTAGCAAAACAAAACTCAAAAGACCGACGAGTAAGAGACACGAGAAAATATTACAAAAGGACAAAAAGAATTTAACCGTTGTTTCGGTCATATTCGATTATGTCCCACAAAGGATGATGAGCAATCCACATTACATATAGAGAGTACCAAAATACAGCGGGAACAACTGCAACCAATTGTACTCGGGATACAGGGAGGTTCACAAAAGTGATAAAAATGTATCAATTTGCTTGTGACCCACAAATTCTCCCTCTGAACCAAAACTGCCTTCCAAAGTCATTAAGACTACATTGTGAATGCGTGATTAAGTAGAAGAACATTCCTCTAGTTTATAGAGTCCTAAACCTTTTTAACAAGAAAAGAATTAGTCAATCCAAAAACTTTTCCTAAAAGGGAAAACCTATTTAGTTGTAAGAAATCAGGGAAAAATAAAAACACACAAATATCCCCCTTGGCCTGAATTTCGACAAAATAAATTTGTCAACATTTTCACTAATCTTTAAACAATTGTTTTTCCGCTTCATAATCTCGCTTAGCAAAATTATATTGTCTCAACACAGGAGAACCTCTGTGAAAACAATTCTCCAACAAAATCTTCATTACTGTCAAAAAGGTGCGGACTAGAATAGACCCGTCAAGATGAACACCTTTTTTTTAACCTGGTTCAAATCCATCGATGATCGAACCACACAGAACCTAATCCATCATTGAATCTGGATCTGATACCACTTGTTCAGGACCGAAAATAAGCAAGTGTAAACGCGGAAGATAGCCAAAGCAAACCTCGAAAGAACACGAGTAAGAAGACAACGAGAAGAGAAATATACCAAAAAGAAACAAAGATTTACGTGGTTCGGTCAATCGAACCTACTGTCCACAAAGGAGATGAGCAATCCACTATAAAATGAGAGTACAAAATACAGAGAGAAACAACCTCAACAAATTCAACTCGGAAAAATGGGAGGTTCACACAAGTTGACTAACGTACAGCTTGTGAACCATAAATTCTCCCCCCAACCAAAACTTCAAAGCCCTTAAGACTACATTGTGAATGCTGATTAACTGGGGGAGATTTGTTAGGTGCTATGTTGTACCTAAATTTCTACATAAATAGGTTTTCCTTTGAGGAAACACGTTTTTAATTGACTAATCATTTCTTGTAGGAAAAAGGTTCATTAGGACTCTATAAAATAGATGGAATGTCCTTCTAACTTATCCATTCACAAGGTAGTCTTAAGGGCTTCTTTAGGAGTTTTGAGTTGGGGGAGAGAATTTAGGGGGCCACAAGCTGATCTTTATCATTATGTGAACCTTCCCAGTATTCCGAGGGCCAGTGAATGTGTGAGGTTGTTTCCTCTCGTAGGTTTTGTAACTCTCATATTTTATTAGTGGATTGCTCTCACCTTGGTGGACGTAGGTACGATTGACCGAAACCAATGTTAAATCTTTGTTGTCTTTGGTATATTTCTCGTTGTCTTTATTCGTGGGTTTTTGAGGTTTGCTTTGCTAGATTCCGCGTACGTTACACCTGCTTATTTTCGATCCTAAAACTGTTATCAGAGCTTAGGTTATCTATATGGAGGGGAATATGAGCAAGATGGTAGTCTAAATGGAGAAAGAAGAAAAAAGAAAACTACAAATATGGGGAAAAAGAAAGATGTAGATGAAGTTGAAAGATCTAATTGTTCGTGAGAAGATGCATCTTCCGGATT
The DNA here is from genome assembly GCA_027704765.1 of Solanum habrochaites. NCBI lineage: Eukaryota > Viridiplantae > Streptophyta > Magnoliopsida > Solanales > Solanaceae > Solanum > Solanum habrochaites. The sequence continues at coordinate 20,871 of JAKWJA010000527.1, read as the reverse complement.
TTCTCTGCTATAAAACCTTAGAATGTGACCGATGAAAATTGGGAATTTGAGCACCAACAAGTATGTGGAATATTAAGACAATGGGTGAAGATAATGTTCGAACCCTATGGATGAGACAAATGCTGCTAGACATTGTGGGAAAAAGTTGAGGAGAGCTTTACGTTCAAAAACTGGCAAATAACAAGTTATGCTTGTTTATAAAGCAAATTATGACCTTACATACAAGGAGGATAGTCCATTCGTGATCCTTAAATGATTTCAGGGTTAATTCTTGATCAGCTATCAGGATGAAGGGGGTGGGAATTTTGCATGGGATTGAAATTACAAGGCCTTTGGCTTCTATGACTCTACCGGGATTCTTTGGGAAACTCTTAGTGTGTCTTTAACAAATTCTGCCACTGGTGGAAAGGTGGATAAGGAATATGCAAAGAGTGGTGTGGTGAATGAAGAGGTTAGAAAGAAAAATCTCAAGACATAGCTTCACATTCAGATGTTCTATATACAGGAAAGATCGGGGGAGGACATAAGACAGCGATCGAGGGTAGAGGTAAAAGTAGAAGCCAAGCAAAATTCAAGAATCCAAAAATTATTATGTTATAATTGTGGGAAAAGAAAGGACGTATTAAAAGATTTTGTAAACAATTGAAGCAAGTCTTAAAAGAAGGGAAGAAGAAGGAAAAACAACGAAAATAATGTTGTTGCGTGGTCCATGATGATCTCTCTTCGCTTGTGAGAAAGACGTCATCAATTGTGTATCTTCAAGACCAAGTTGGTAGTAGATTCTGGAGCTACATACATGTCAAACAGAGAAACGACTTCTTTCACGTCTGTCTTTTCTACTTTTGTTAACTCTGAGGGTGTTAAAGATGGGTATACTGGAGGTTAAGTGTTGGGTTGGAACTGTTTGTTTGAAAACCAATAATGTTCAACCGTTGGTCCTTCAGGAATGTCAAGCAGGCTCCAGGACATTCAAAAATTTGATCTGTAGGGACCAACTAGATGAGATGGGCTATCATAATGACTGTGCCAATGGTCAATGGAAGCTCACCAAAGGCATCAACTGATTTTAGCTCGAGGAAGAAGAAAGAAAAAGAGAAAAGAAAAGAAAAACATCAAATTTATATGTGATACAAGGATCGTTCTTGGGTGAGGGGACGCTATAATTTGGTGGAGAGCAAGACTTTATCAGAATGGTGGCACAGAGGCTTAATCATTCATGAGCGGGAGAGAGAGGGGGATCACATGTTTCGGCTAGAAGGAATTTGATTGCTTGGATGAAACAAGCAAAGGTGGAAAAGATGTGTTCATTGCTTAGTAGGGAAACAGAAAAGATTTCTTTTCACAGTCATCCTCCTTCAAGAAAAGTCTGAGCTATTGGAGCTAGTACACTCAGTTTGTGTGGTCTTTCATAAGTGAAGTCAAAAGGTGGTGCCACTTTACTTGCTACTTTCATTGATGATCATTCTCGAAGATTTGGGTTATCCTTTGACAATCGAAAGCTCAAAGGCTTGATGTGTTTAAAACAGTTTCAAGCCTTATCTGAGAGACAAACGTGAGGAAAGAATTAAAAATGGATTCGCACTGATAATGGGGTGAGTTATGGTCCCCTTGATACCCTACTGCCCAAATCGCAAAGGAATACTCATCAGAAGACTCTCCAAAGGAACTCCCAATAAATGGTTTGGCATAGCGGATGAACAGAACTTTAGTGAGAGAGTTAGATGGGTGTGCTTTCAAGAGGGCTAAACTTCCAGTTCTTTTTGGGGCTGAGCACTAACACTTGTTGCTTATGTTATCAATTTGTCTATGTGTTGCTGGATGGGACGTTCCAACAGAGTTTGGTTTGATTAGGATGTGTCTATGATCATGACTAAGTGTTGGGTGTAAAGCTTGTGTGCATGTTCCAAAAGATGAGAGGCAAAATTGGATGTTAAACTAAGCAATGTATCTTCTTGGTTATGGTCACGATGAGGTTTGGATATCGCTTTATGATCCAATTGATAAGAAACTCATCTTTATGAATCATTGGATGTTGTGGTCTTCTAAGACAGATCAACTATTGAAGATATTGACAAGACTGAGGGGAAGGAGAAAAAAACTAGATTCTCACACTGATGAGGAGCTTAGTTGATGGTTGGATCCATTTCCACTATTGATAATCTTTTGCACATGAGAGACCCCAAGGTAATGATCAAGAATGATGAGCGTGTAGAACGGGTATTGGTTCCTACGATGTGTGTGGTTGATAATCACCAAATCATGTGGGAATTGGACCGCTTCAGATGCTCAAGAAACCTCTGTAGAAGATTATAATAGAGGAGAAGCGAAGCTCAAACACGTTTTCATGATGAGTAATTCATTGACCTCTAATATGGGAGAACCTGAAGGTTATTGATAAGTCATGTAGATACTCATAGAGATAAGTGGAAAGAACTAGATCGTAGACATCATGAGTTTTGTAGAAGTGTGGGCAGGTAGGAAGCCTGAACAAGAGATCCTCTACTGGAAGTCATTTGCCCCTGGTGGAGGGGAGTTGTTGGGCCTATTGCCTATGTTCCAGCCAAAAGGCCCATGGGCCTATCCTTACTGGAAAAGGAATTTGATAATTATTCTCACCTTATATTGCGTTTCCAATTTTATTAGGAAAATGATTGAATGTACCTATTGTATGTTGGTTTGGCTTTATAAGGAAAAGCACAACTATATAAATAGAGGATGGTTTTGAAGAGAATAATTAATTGCTCATGGTATTGTCTTTTGAAAGGACAGTAAAAACTAAGAGAGGTTTGTGAGGAGCTTTCAACAAGAGAAAAGAAAGAAGAAAAGGATTTTTTTGCTGAGTCTTTGCTCCGACTAGAAGTTCAGATAGTTGTTTTCCGATTAACTAAACGTGGATCGGGGCCTGATCGCTTGTTTTATCCCCACTTCTAGCCTCAGGACCCGCTGCTCCCTACCTTTTTACGCAGGCTTTCGTCCCATTACGCCTTCCCATCGTAGATTAGCAATTCCTTTCACCGTACTCAGCTACCTTCGTTCAGACCTACCATTCGCATCATTCCCGCGGCCTCCTTGCATCCCCTTTTACCCCGCTTTTCCTCCCAACCTTTTAATGCCCCAGCAGCAAAAACCATCCCACAATCCTACTATTCACGCCTACTATCTCTTCGCCTGGATGGCTCTGTTTATCCTGCCACCCCCTATTAGACTAAATTACTCTAATTAAATTTGTGCTGAATCAAACATAAAAGCTTGGGGTTGTTTGAGGTTGTGCACAGTTTCATTTACTTCGTACTTCTTCTGTTATTTTACCAGATGTCGTTATGCCTGTTTTTCTTTTCCTATAGTCAGCGCGTATTGCCCCTTACGCCCCCCTACACCTTCCGCCCCCCAACGGTGGAGAAGGTCGTAGGTCAGAAAGAAGATCAGTTTTATGGTCGCCGAAACAGAAGTGGTTGTGGGTGGGTTGCCGGTGGTACTCTGCTATCCTTTCGATTTAATCTGAAATGAAAATGCATTGAGATCGCGTAGACATAGATAGTTGTCACTTTCTAGCACTTTTGTAGTAAGCCATAGAAGAATATTGTACCCCTCGTATTGTCTATAGTGAAGCAATTCAAGGCAACTTGTGATCCGTGTGGTGTTACCTTGTTTGAGCTGTTTTCTACCACGTTAAACTGGTGTTCTTTATTTTTAGATTTCCAGTTCAATCTTTCCTTCACACGAACAATAGATATTTCATCTGTTTTTCCATATGTTGTCGTTTTGTTCCGTTTAGACATACATCTGTCTCATATCCCTCCATATAGCTACACCTTAGCTCTGATACCAGTGTTAGGATCGAATAATAAGCAGGTGTAACGCGGGAAAGCTGGAGGAGCTGGAAGCCTAGCAAAGCCAACCTCGCAAACACGATGGTAAGAAGAACAACGAGAAATATACCAAAAACCACAAAGATTTTTAACTGTTGGTCGGTCAATCGACCTACGTACACAAAGGAGAAGAGCAATCCACTATAAATATGAGAGTACAAAAAATGACAGAGAGAACAAACAACCTCAACCAATTTCACTTCGGAATACATGGGAGTTCACACAAGTGTGATAACATATCACAGCTTGTGACAAAATTCTCCCCCGAACCAAAATCTCAAAGACCCTTAGATACATTTGAATGTCATTAAGTAGAAGGAACATTCTCTATTTATAGGTCTAAACATTTTCCTACAGAAAAGGATTAGTCATTCAAAACCTTTTCTTTAAAGGAAAACAGTTAGCTAAGAAATTTAGGACAAAAAACCTAACATCTCCCCCTTTGACCTGAATTTATAGCAAAATAAATTGTGTCACCTTTTACTTAATCTCAACAACTTGCTCTCTCTCAATATCTCCTTTGCCAAAATTAGTCTCAACACCGAGAACTCTCGAAACAATTTCTCCAACAAAATCTTCATAACTGTCAAAAAGGTTGGGCTAGCATTATACCCGCCAAGAGAACACCTCAATCTAACATGTCAATAATCGGATATTCGAAGCACGGAACCGACTCCACATGATCGCTCTATACCACTTGTTAGGACCGAAAATAAGCGTGTAACGCTGGAAGCTAGACAAAAAAAAACCTCAAAAGACCACGAGTAAGAAGACAAGAGAAATTATACCAAAAGACACAAAGATATTGTAACGTGGTGGTTCAGTCAAAATCGACCTATGTCCACAAAGAGATGAGCAATCCACTATAAAGATGGAGAGTAAAATCACAGAGGGAAAACACCCAAGCAATTTCACTCGGAATTCATGGGAGAGGTCACACAGTGATAAACGTATCAAGATTGTGACCCAAAACTTCGGCACTCTAACCAAAACTATAAAAGTCATTAAGACTTTACATTGGAATGCTGATGAACGTTAGAAGAAACATTCTCATATTTATAGAGTCCGAATTATTTTTCTAAAAGAAAGGATAGTCTAATCCAAAACCTTTTTCTAAAAGGAAAACCTATTATGGTATAATGGAAATCAGGGCAAATAAAACCCAACATATTCTGCTTAGGATCAGGAGATGAATCGAATTTAAAGTACAACATATAACGGTCAGACAGTTTTCTAGAGTCTACCCTTTCATTCCCTGTTTTTTTTTTTTTTTTTTTTATGTATTTGATGATGCAAATAATAGAAATGCTAGATCTTAAGATTGTAAGTGGTATAGAAAAATGGGGTGCTATATATATATATAAAAACTACCATACTCTTGAATCTGGTAGCAACACGAAATCCAGGAGGCAGGATGGGATACAAAAACTTTTTTGTTTATTTTAGATATTACAATTGATATGTTAGGGTTTGAAGAGTGGAGGAGTGATTTGTTAGTAGTTATCTATGTTGATCAGATACAACAAATACGGTGTTACACTAGTTTTTAATCTTCCAAAATTGACAACTACTTGTAAAGGATCCGGACACACACATATTGTATTATGAAGCGTCTAAACCATTAATTTTTATCATTCGGACACACTAAAGTGAAGAAAAACCAATACAATTTATATGTATAAGCTTGTTGTGAAGATGTCACCAATAATGAATTACCAACGAAAACTTAGGTCATTTTAAAGAACTAATGAGTCTATACATATTAAAGTATTTATGTTAAACTAATCTTTAATGTACTATTTTAGTGTAAAATTTAAAACGTGGAAAAAGCAGGATGGAAAAGGAGAAGAGAATAAGCCATCAAACAAAAGTAAAAAGGGGAGAAAATCACTTGCAACACAATCAGAGACAAAAATTGCATAAGACTGCCTTCTGGCGGAATAACGGAACTTATACAGTTTTGTTTATTTTTTTTATTGAGGAAACAATTGAAACTTAATGTATAATTTCTATTTCTCTTATTTGACGGTAAAATCATTGATTCATTTTGCAGAATTAGTTTAGTCAGTTATACTATGTATTGATGATACAATATGACATTGATCTATTTTTTGGATTAATGTCCAAGTTGTTTACAAGATAAATAAAGATCTTTTTAAACAAAGGATTGAGCACAAGACTACATTGAAATACAAGCTGAATACAACTAATGATATATACGTTTCACAATATTAACAATAGATACAAGTATGTCGTGCCGATACACTTGGAGTGGTACAAGTGGAAGTGTTTTGTCGTAGTAGTAGTAGTGATAATACAACCAAAAAAGATAAAGTGTTGGGAGTTTTTAGTTACAAGATGAAGATATCTTAATCTAGAACAACGACATGGTAGAATTGGAGTCCACGTAAGCTTCTCTAGTCCCAGAATTTATGGCGTAACAAGATGTCAAGGTCCCTAAAATTTGAATATTATTGTTATTGAATGGAAGATATATTGGCAAGGAAGTGAGAAAAATACTATCGGAAACAACTGAAACATAATTAATTACTACATTAATTCCACAATTTTACAGCCAAAACGTGACAATTTTATGGTAAAATTATGTCAATAATGAACATTTACCAAGACGAAGGTCTAATATAACATACCTAATTTAGTGTGGCATATCCACTTGAAGCTAAATATGAATCATTGAGGCAACCCATAAACTTGAAAAGGTTGCCTACCATCTTTGTACTTCCTTTTCCTTAACATGAAATAACTCGTCCTTCACACCAATTTAGGTTGCGCAAATTTAGAATCCCAAAAGATATTCTTTTTGTGTAACCAAAAGTACAAAAATGATAAAGATACTCCTTGTAATTAAATGTAAATATATGAAATACAATCATATGTAAATATACAATTGAATGGAGTTAAACATATGTAGGAAAGTAATGAAGAAGCTAAAGACTTAAAATATTAAAATCAGTAGATGTTGCGTCCAAAAGCACATACAAGTGCACGTGGTCACTCAAGTAGAACAATGATTCTTCGAAGACGGAATATTAAACCCAAAGGACTTCAAATCATTAAATAACAACTCTATTATGCCTAAAATAAATTTACTTTTGTGGCAGACAGTTTTAGAAATTTCTTTATATCTACTAGGTTGAACATACTCAAAAATTAATTACTACAATCAAACAGTTTCAAACAAGAGAATTTCACAATTTGGGAAAGTATTTCAGGGTTGTAGCATAAACCTATTTCTTACATAATATTTAATTTATCCTAGAATCCTACAGGTTAACCTCATTATAGATTTGCAAGGTTCATTTTACGATAATAATCTCCCGACCTTTATTCGCGTACAACCATCGACATTCTAACTACATCGTTGAGCGGGAATAGACATAAACCAATGGCAGAGTATTAAGCTATCATCTTGAATATTAATCAAGTTCGGTAGGTATAAGATTATCATATATAAGAAACACTTTAAACTTTACCCTCTAATGAACACACTTCTCACATTCTTTGGTCTATCCTTCTATTCATCTTCCGAATTAAAAATGGACAATGACTTTATTTTAATGTTGTTCGGTCTTTAATATAGTTAAACAAAAATGTAAGCATAAATCACAAGAAACCCCATCTAATACTTGAAAAAAATACCATTACACCATTAATTGTAGCTACAACCCTAGAATAAGGGAAATTATTTACTTATAAAATAAAATATCATCAAGTAACGTTTATGGATCATAAAAAGGTTTACCAAAATGAAGGAGTATAAGAAAAACCCTAGAAAATGTTAGCAAAGTTTCCCAAATCGATGTTCTCCCATCTTTTAAAAACTAGATAATGATAAAATAACACAACTAGACTATTTATAGTATGAAATAAAACACGTGACTTAAGTCAGGTGTCCAGGTCTGCAACGCAGACATGTTCCCTCACCTCAATTTGTGCACAAAAGGATCTCCTCCGGGACGTGCTTTTGAAGAGCACTCCACTGTTAAGTGAAATTCATTTTCTGCATGCAAGTTACAGCTCCGTGACGCAAAGCTTCTCTCTCCTAGTGAACTTTCCAACTTCCAGGACATTCACCTCCACAACTTTGTCTTCCATTTTTCGACCTTTTTTCAGGTGCCCTTTTTAGCTCATTTTTATTTGTTTTTCACCCTGAAACATCTCATCATATTGGCTAGAGGAATAACATCAAAAGACTCAAATTTCAGTTCCAACAAAGAAATAGCTCTCAAACATATATACGAGATAAATTGGTTATTAGGCGTATAAATATGCCTAGATTAGTAGACATTCATAGCATATCATGTATAATCTCTTATTACATAAAGTACACAAGTTAATAAAGTTGATATTTCGAAATGACAAAAGTGACCACCTAATGGAACTTCCTAAAAGATTTGTACACTTGCCCATCAGAACTCAGATATAGACAACACAGAGTAGAACTACTTGATGAAGAAGACATAAAGTCAAAATACAAAAATACTACATGGAGACGGTAGACATTTTAAGAATAGCCCAACTTCTTCACTATTAAATGCACCCAACCAAAAATAGTCAGCCTAAGATCCTCGTAGGTGTATGAAATTTATTATTTTTATTTACCACTGATCGAATAATGTTATCATAGATCGTTAGTCTAGTTGTAAGAGTCAACGATCGTTAATAAGTATATAACTCAACCAATTGGGTTGAGATCGTTCCTACATGGAGTGGTACGTGCTTAAGATTCAATGGGAAAGTACAAATGTGCTCAAATCAGCTACAGGAATAAACATTATCGAATAAAGACATAGTGTAAAATAGGGGATGGCATGAATTTCAATTAACAGAGGGGTTTTGGTTTGAAACTATCAACTACAACTACAACAAATAACAAAGAAGTAACAATAACGAGATGTGTTCAGAAGTAACAATAACGAGATGGGTTCTTGGGATGTGATTCGATTATAGGCTAGTATTGACAATGGGTAATTGCAAATGTTAGGAAATAGATGTAAATAAACTATACTTTAGTCGAGATAAACCTTCTCTCGAACAAATTACTTTTGAATCAAGTTGATTCATCTCAAATATCAAGCGTGCAAGTATAAACACCATACGCTTTAGTCTATTCACTCTCTCGAGCTGAATGTGTGGAAAAGGGTTTAAGATTCACTCTCTCTAGCTAAACCTATGACAACACAATACCCACTCACCATCAATCAAGAACTTTGGTTTTAAAACGTCTCTCTCAAGCAAGCCAAAAAAACAAAGGTAGAACTGCACTTACAACTACAATTATTTAAATTAAACCACAATTAACAATTGAAATCATTCCTTAAGAGTATTGAAACTAAAAATTAGCAATACCCAGAAGCTAAATCAGCCCATGATCATATAATCACACACCAAGAAGTGGGTTTTTGCCTAGACATCATAAAAAGATAAAAATCGTTACCAAACTGAGTTTCACTACAACAAAATAGGCTTTTCACTAGGGAAAATATAGTTGTTTAATGTCTAAATCCGATTGTTATAAATCAATAGAGATCGGAAAATATCTATTCTTCACCGATCGTGAAAAGCTCTGTTGTTAAAAGTTAACGACCGAATTCTAATCTGGTCGTTAAAGATTCTTTAGCGACAACATATATTTCAATTGTTATACATCATTTTTTTGCAACAAGATTTTCCCTTCGCTAATTTGTCATCCGATCGTTAAAAGAGATTGTAGGCGAAATTTCCTTAGTTAATTGTATGTTATTTTAATACACATTTTCTTTTACTAATGCTCATTCTACTATTTGTGAAACTTTTTGTTGAAGAATTGTAACAATAAAATTTCCTTATGCTAAAGTAAAATTTCAACAAATATAAAAACCAAAATAACACATCCAAAAATAAATTAAAGACATAATATTTATATAAAATTTCTTTGTTAATACAATTAACTAGGCCAATCCACATGGGATAACATCATTTTTATGACTGCCTAAAAGAGAGAGAAAATGATGTATAGATGTACATAAGATCCTCGTACAACTTGCTCAACACTTTCCTCACGTACAGGTTCTTCAAATTTTATATTCTTTATCTGTAAAGGAAAAGATTACATTAGCTTAGTAGAATATGATTTTGATGCAATTAGTTAAAATGAATGGAATAGAGAAGAAAAGTTTATAAAATATACCACCCTGTGCCAACAACAGGACAACAACAAGCCACCAATAAACTTAGATCGGAGGGCAACTTTAAGCACTACCAAAGAACAAAAATGAAACCCTCTAAGTACTAACATATGATACAATTTGCTTCACTTAGCACAAGTCACTAAAAAGGTGAAAGATTTATTTGAGATATCAGCTTAATGGGACAATAATAAAGCAAATACAAAATCTATAGTTTCTCACATTCTTCACAATTGAGGGGTTCTAGGGGTTACATGAAGCATAGCTAATCCCAGGAGTTTATCCACAGTGATCATAGAATTGAAAGATAGAAAAATAAAAAGCTATAAGTAACTACAAAAGAAAATTTAGTAATAACCTCATGATTAAGCAGCTTCCACAGGAGGTAAAAATCTATAATGATAACGGTCTGACAAACATATGCAACATATAAATTATCAATATCTTCCGCTCATGGAACACTGGTATACTGGATAAGGGTAGCTGGTGGGTCTGTTAGAAGGTGATGCTACTGATTTAAAAAGAATCTAATGAAACACGAAGAGTCAGTCAACTTAAGCTACTTGAACAAAACAATTCGAAAAATTGATGATAGTTTACGATCCGTTGGACAGCCTAGCAAGACCCTTGATTTTGCTTCCAACGCATCTTTAGTGAGTATGATAAAACATATTTTCCCCTTAGTTGTATGCACAGGAACATGTATTCAAGCAAAATCATAAACCGTCACTTTGTGTGCATGGCAATGTGCTAATCCAGAAGTACCATTATATTTCCAAATTCAAATGCCACTTGCAATCAAATTTGCTTCTACACTGGCCTTTATAGCATTCAACTATGCCGCACCAACAGGTGTAAGAACCAAAATAAGATAAAGTACTGTTCTACGTGAAAAGGCCTAACCATTTCTTAAATATACAACATAGACGACGTGATAGATTTATTGGTTTGAAATCCCCAGTCACTTCATTGTCCCCACCGAACGACAACATGCATTGTAAAAAACTGTCATAAGAAAATGAGAATCCCTTAGAGAACCTAGGAAAAATCACTAGATGGAACAATTCCTTATTGCTAGTGTATTATTCCGTTAGTAAGAAAATATGCTAACACAATTGAAAGTCGAAACAAACTAGAAGCTCAAAAGAATGAAATTCCATTAAAATTATGTGCCCGTTAACACTTAAAAATTGTGACGAAGAAAATTTGTTTAATAAATTAAGGAACTTTAAAATGACGGGAGCTACCTTGCAAGTCCATAGTAGAAGACTTCAAAGCCCGTTCTCACTAATCAACTTCACAATTCATGAGCTTCGCCTGAGAAACTATAACATGTCATCCTCAATAAATATTAATATTAATGAAACAAGAGCTGAAATTTGGGCTCCACACAAGTGAACTCTGCTTCTTTTCAAGAAGTTAAGAAACACAAATGGAGAAATTATTCCTACTTCACTCAAAACCTGAAACTATATCGATTAACTTTGCAATATCTTCCTTCATAATAAGAAATTGCTTATTACACACAACGTACGAGCCTACAACCCTTTTACTTCTGATCTTTCGGCAAATGTGGACATCTTTGTGCCTAACAACAATAAACAACATCTCCAGTGAGTCCACCACTGAGGTCTAGAGAGGGTAGAGTGCGTGTAGCCGTTACCACTACTCATAGGAGTTTAACGTCCCCTGTTTCAATGGAGGTCTCGGAGTGCGTAAATTCAATCAATTAACAAAGGAAAAAAATCATAATGACCATAATTAGAAAAATTCTTCTACTATAGTAAACCCTGAACCTCCAGCTAGCTTCGCTATTGAGTGAGTGTTTTTGTCACGACCCAAATTTGCAGTCGTGAATGGGCAACCTATGTTCCCACCATAGGGAAGCCAACCCATACATATACCTAAAACTAAACAACAATTGGTAAAAAAAAAAGGACTACACTTAAGCAAGATGAGCCACATGGAGTTCCTTATAAGAGAAATGTGGAAGCTAAAACAGAGCACCCCAAGATTGGGTCTTAAGTACAAGAGCTTTCACATTCGATGCCAAGTCTGAACTAAATGACAAATCTCAACATAAGGGATATCCTGTTTTGAATACTAATAACAGAATACATAAAAGGATCAGAGGGAGGTTTGGGCCACGGAACAGCCAAGCAGCTCACCACACTCCAAGAACTTCAAGCAAGCCGGACCATTTTCTCCACGAGATTGCTCCTACTCTGAATCGAATCTGCAACCACAAAGGTGCAACAGCGTAGTATGAGATACGAACCACGTGTCCCCCAGTTAATGTCCTCATTGACCGCAACGAAGAAGGCAATCGAGGGAGTTTATATTATAAAAAAAATTAAATCTTAAATTCTTAAGTATCTCTATTATTACACTCACTATTTAAGTTTTATCAATAAAGGGATCAAACATCAAGTACTGTCCCAAACCAACAAAACCCATAATATCAAACATAAATAATGTATGAACTGCAATCAATATGATGCATCGTAAATAATATTTCAGATACCCAGTACTCCTCAACGTATATACTAATACTCCTCGGCATACATCGAAGTTTCATGACCCATGGGGGACTCGCGAGGTCCTATACCGACACGGACGATCCCCTCCACGGTCTGTGCGGACGATCTCAAACGCACTAATCATAATAATCAACCAATTTCGCATTCGGACGGTCCGCCACGTGCCCAAATTACAATCTTCAAACATCTGTCACCATCCCAGCACTGACGATCTCCACGTGCCCACTATACTGCAATCTCATGTCTATGCACATGCACAATATTATTTCAATATAGGGATATGATGCTCTCAATCAATCAATGAACATAATACATAACCACGCTCAATAATCACAAACTATATGGGGTGAAATAAAGAAACCCATCATACAAGGAATTTAAGTCGATAAGATATCAGCTAATGCCCATATGTTTGGCATTCTCCAATTTCAGTCCACATTCTAATAATAATTACTTCTTTTCTCTTTTTTATAACACCGCTACTCCGTACCATGCCCGTCACAAACCATTGATACGAGAACCACCAATCTTTCCCCCTTACCCCTTTGTCCTATTTTTCATTTGTGTAAATCTTTATTGAGGAAAACGTCCTTCAACCAAGTCTAAAAGTCTTATAACATACCTTAGATCCGAACTGTGGCCCCGAATCTTTTAAATGTTCCTTTCCTTTTCGAAGGTTTCAGAACGTTTCCCAATCTACCCAATTTGCAATATTCGTAAGTAGCAATATTTTGTAGACATTCAAATTATTATATGTCGATCATAGCGTCTAAAACTCACTTTCCCCAAAAACAAGTTTTTTCAACCCAACCTCCAAATCTTGATATTATTGGTATCCAGTGTTTTCTACTTGCTACAAAAATTTCATCAATGGCCAAGAACTTACTTCTAACCTCTTAAATGGCTCAAATTCATGTTAGATCATATAAGATAACACTAATAATTAATTACAATCCCAAATATATTAAAAAACTAGGCATTTTAATATACGAATAAAACATGACCAACTTTCATCCATTGGCAGAAGTTGAACCACCCTCCCTTTTTTTTTCTTCTTCGGTTGGCACTTGCCCATTTCAAGCATCATATTTTCAATATAAGCATAAATAAGAAATACTCCCAAGGTCCAATGATTTGGCTCAATCTTATTCCTACCATTCTGAAACTAACAATATACTCTAATACAAATTTCTTTTTGACCAAATCACAGAAAACATTACCTGCAGCAATTCACTATTCGACTCGAATCGATTTTTATATTATATATTTATTTTTGAATACTAAACCAATTTCTCACCAATGCTAATTAATTTTAGTAATCATCACCACGTCACCATTATTGTTTATCACCATTATCAATATAGCACAAACTAATAACATAATCCAAACACTCCGACAATCTATTACTATATATGAATTGAAAAGAAGAATATCTCTATCTTTACCTGAAAATGGCTATGATTTTTCTCCCTCTCGTTCTTCGCTTACCGGTATTTCTGGCCCTCCACCCCTTTTTACTTGCTGAACAAGAGTATGTTCAATACCGTGAAACCCCACTAATCATTATCAATTATTTATTTACTAAAAGTTTCATCAATTGGGTACTCATATTATCTGAATTGTTTCAAAAATACCCCTTTAATAATTTTCAAACAGGGGTCAAACTAGTCCTATTTCTCAAAACGACTAGCGGGTCGTTATCTCACACCTACCACTTAAACAAATGTTCGTCCTCGAACGGAAAAAGAAAGAGCTACCTGGACGCTAAAAATGAGATATTTACTCCTCATGTTTGCCTCTGTCCCTCCCAGGTAGCACCTCCACTGACGAAGTGCTTCCACTGAACCTTTACTGAAGGCAATCTCTTGCACCTTAGCTTCCGAATTTGCCTAATACAAATGGTGATCGGCTTCTTCCTCAAAGTCAAATTCTGATCAAGTAACACTGAATCCCATTGATCACATGATCCCCACCCTGATGCATACTTCTAGCATTGAAATATGAATACAGGATACGATGGACACCTACAACCCAGGGGCAAGAAGCCAACTGATATGGCCACCTCCACCATTACGCTCCACACCTCGAAATGACCAATGTACCTTGGACTCAACTTTCCCTTCTTCAAATCCTCATCACACCTGCAACTCCCTTCATGGGTAAACTTAAGTAAAACCCTCTCTCCACCATAACCTCCCAAATCACGAACCTTCCTATCGCGTAACTCTTTGCCTGCTCTGAGCCATGAGAAGTCTATCCTTGGATCAACTTTGGGGGTGAATTGACCTTGTCTCAATACTCCTCAACATCGTGTACCCCAATGTCTACCGCAATGCGTCAAACCAACCAATTGGAGATCGACATCTCCTACCATAACCCAGCCTCAATGGTGGCCATCTCAATGCTTCGATGATACTATTATTGTAAGCAAACTCCGCTATATTGCAATAATTGAATCCACTTGACCACCAAATCAAAATCACACACTCCCGCAACATCCTCAAGAACCTGAATAGTCCGCTCCAGACTGAACCATACCGTCAATGGGTGAAGGCTTTAACAAAATCTCACCCGAGTGCCCCTCTTTCTGTCATAGACCGCCAGAAATGAGATGGTAATTGGGTGCCAACGATCTGAAATAATAGATATAGGAAACCCCATGCAACCGAACTATCTCCGAATAACATCTTGCTAACCTTTCTGAGTTTATAGGTGTCTGAACTGACAAGTTGCAGACTTAGTGCAGTCGATCCACTTTGACCCAATAGCAGTCAAACTTTACCCAATGTACGTGGCCGAACACCCTACCAAAGTCCATAGCATTCGCCCACTTCCACTCAGGTATGGCATCCTCTGAGTCATACCCTCCGGCTTTTGGTGTTCCTACTTCACTTTCTGACAATTCAACATCGAGATAACAATCTACTATGTCCCCTCTTCTACGACCCACCAATAGTGGTACTTCAAGTCACGAAACATCTAGTAGCCGCCCCCGATGAATAGAGTCCTCGAACTATGATCCCTCTCCATGATCAATCTAGTCACATCACCTGTAACGAGGACCACTATACGCCCTGTCAATCCTCAAAACGGAACTCCCCCACATCAAGAATTGCAAGCAGCCTTGGCTTCTCCTGTTAAAACCTTGTTCCCTAATCTTTACATAACATCAAAATACATCATCAAACTGTTGAGCCCGAATCTGCTCCACAGGATGACCTAGCCTCCATATAAGCCAACACTTACCAGATTCTGCAATATCAAGTCTCACCACGCTATTGGCCAGGGATTGGATATCCCTAGCTAAGGGACGCTCGCCAACCTTTGTAACAGGCGTAGCACCCATTACTCACCGCCTTCCGACGCAAAAGGCTCTGCTCAACATTTGTTTGCCTGGGGATAAGAATAGTCATAATATCGTGTCTTTGAGCAACTCCACCATCTCCTCTGCCTCAAATTTAGATCCCTCTGATGCAATATATACTGGAGACTCATGATCCGTGACACACCTCACAATGTACACCATAATAGGATAATCCCTTCAAATCTTTAATGCCAAACACTCACAGCCGCCAAACTCTAATCATGAATGGTAGTTTCCTTCTCAATGAACTTTACTACTGCTCGAAGCAATAATCTATCACCCTTCCCTGTTGCATCAACCGCAACCAGACACAACCCGAGAAGCATCACAAATACGATAAAACCCTCTTCCATCACGGGTAGGTCAAAATTGGGAGCAGTATTCAATAAAAGGTCTTGAGCTTTGAAAACTAACCCACATTCGTCAGACCACTTGAAAAGTCCACCTCCTTTTTGTCAATCTAGTTAATTAGGAGAATGCAATGGATGAGAAACCTCCAACAAACCATCGATATAACCTGCAAGGCCCAGAAACTCCGAATCTCGTAACTGAAGAGGTCTGACCCAATCTCTAACCGCCTCAATCTTCTTAGGATCCACCATGATACCCTCCTTGGACACTACTGTCCCAAGAATGCTCCGAACAACCAAAACTCACACGTTGAGAACTTTGCATAAAGCTTTCTTCTCTTTTAAGTCCCCAAGAATAATCCTCAAATGATTGCTCATGCTCCTCCTTAGTGGCGGATATATCAATATATCATCTATGAAGACATAACAAGGTGCAATCTAAATAAATAGTTCTGAACACTCCTTCATCAATCCATACAAGCCTGCTGGGGCAGTAGTCAGTCCGAAAGACATCACCAAAAACTCGATGACCATAACGTGTGTCGAAAAAGAAAAAGCCGTCTTAGGATATCCTCCGCCCTAACCTTCAGCTGATAATAGGCCAATTCTCAGTCAATTTGGAGAAAACTGAGCAACCTGCAACTGATCAAATAAGATCATCAATACAGGTTCAGATACTTATTTCATACGGTTACCTTGTTCCCTACCTGCTGATAGTCAAATCACATACGCATTAGATGCCTCTTTCTCTTCACAAATAACACTGGAGCAAACCCCAGAGAGATACACTTGGTCTAATAAAACCTTTGCTCCACCAATCCTGCAGCTGCCCTTCAACTCTTTTCAGCTTTCAATTCAAGCTGGTGCCATAGCGATAAAAGAAGGTGTGAAGTGGAATAATCAAGAAATTAAGAGGAAAGGAGGAAATGGAAATAGGCCGAGTGCCTGGCTCCACATCAATTACAAAAATCAATATCTCGATCTGGTGGAAGACCTGGCAATCGGTCGGAATACTTTCTGACAATTCCACTCACTACTGGAATAGACTCAAGCATAGAGTCTCCATACTGTATCCACGCTCGAATGTGGCCAAGTACGCCAAACATCCTCTCTGTACCAACTGACGATCCTTAAGGAATGATATCACCCTTAGAATGAGGAGGAAAGTACTCTCATTCTACTATAGGAATTCCACGACATAGCTAAAGTGATGGTCTTGGCATGACAATTTAAAAATTGCGTGGTAGAAGAAGATAACCAATCCATACCAGAATCAATCAAAATCTAATCATGTTCTAAGACCATTAAATTTGCATGAGTGTTCATACCCCTCAAAGTAACAGTAACATAAACGATAACACTTGATCTACAACTACAGACTCCCCGACATGAGTAGAAACTGTAATCGGCAAATTCAAGAGACTCACACAATATATCCAGACTAGGATCAACTATGTGGACACATAAGAATAAGTAGACCTGGATCAAATAATTACAGTATCTGGTCGAATGACAAACGAAATCAATACCTGTGATAAACAGCATCTAGGCTTCGCTCTGCCTAGCCTGAAAAGCATAACATTGGAGAACGACCTCCATCAATTGTGAACCCCAACGACCCCATCGACTAGAATGGATAACCACCTCTCTACCTGAGGAACCACCACCTCTACCCTTCTGTGCACCACCCCTTAGCTGGAGTTGTGCAAGCCCTGAAGTCGAAGCCTGAGAACCCTAATGTAAGCCACCACGTCTGGTCCTAGGGCAGTCTCTCACAAAGTGGTCCCATATCACCACACTCACATGCAACCCCTAAAGAGACCAGGCTGATGAGAGGAACCTGAATGACCTGAATGCCCTCACACGAACTACAGGTCTAGAAGATGAACCCGCAAGTATGTATCCGATCTCCGAAGAGTTATGCCAACGTCACCTCATCAGA
The DNA here is from genome assembly GCA_027704765.1 of Solanum habrochaites. NCBI lineage: Eukaryota > Viridiplantae > Streptophyta > Magnoliopsida > Solanales > Solanaceae > Solanum > Solanum habrochaites. The sequence goes on along the minus strand of JAKWJA010000527.1, from coordinate 2,618 downwards.
CGCTGGTATAGCAGCATGAAAATGGTCTGGCTGGACTAGGGTGATAACCTCCTACCTAAGTAACCCCGACTCTATGCATAAGCACCACCAATAATCACCCTGCATACGAGTCCTCTTGCCCTCTCGCTGCTCAAATCCCTCACGTCGAATCATCTCCAACTCTTAGCAGCATCACCAACTTTTCGGAATGGAACACCAGAAGCAGCAACTTAGACTCCTAGACGAATTTGGAATTAATCATCTTAACAAACCTCCTCACTCTCTCAGCCTCTGTGGGAATTCATCGCAGCATGCCTCGTCCAGGATGATTTACCCTCATACTCTGCAACTGACATATACCATTTTTGCTGCAAACCCTCAAACTCGGCCTCTTGCTCTCCCTCTCAACTGCAGTGGAACAAATTTGGATAGAACTACCTGAGTAAACTCATCCAGAGGAATTAGTGGATGAGATGCCAGCTGGCCTACGACTAATAATATCCCTCCACCACTGCGTATCAGAGAGCCAGTCAATCTGGAAAACGCTGGGTATTCAACTCCATGAGACTCCACTAATCCCAGATTCATGCAACCTCTCATGACAACTAACTATAACTCATAGACATCTCCAGCTAATCACCAGTATAAGTAGGAGGATTCTTAGTCTGAACCCCAAACAACTTTTTGCTCATCAATAGTCATAGAAGGGCCTGATTCACCAAATGTGATGCCTATCTGGAAACTCCATACTATCCTAACGAGGAGCTACAAACGCAGTCTGGCTGAGTCACTGGAGTCTGAGAATCTGGAGCAACTATCGATCTGGAGTTTGACCTCCAACACCGGGTCTGTGAGCCAATCAGAAGTGAAAGGGCAAGCTCCTGCCTGGGCCATTCCCTCTGGATTCCTACATCAGCCAAGTATCTTGAGCCCTGGGGGACAATATGCTGGTTTTGGAGCTTGAGCTGGCCCACCCCTCGACCACGATCTTGCACATCCCCATGATCACCTCGGCATTAGGAGGTACATCCTATCACGACCCTGGGTAGCTCCTGGTACTGTGAACCATCCACATGTGCTTCAACACGGCCCCTACCCCCGACTCGATCTCGTCTCCTAACTCTACCTCGGACATGTTTCCGAGAACAGGCGCGGATAGGATCCTGACCACCACTTTCCGACTTACGATCCTCCCATCTGTAGAGAGAAAAAAAAAAGTGAGATATCAAGAATAGAATTTCACAGGTCAAGTGTGCACGATAATGAATAAAAGACAGAATATATTTCCTAAATTCCATAGCCTCTCGAAGATAGGTATGGACGTCTTCATAACCGATCCGCCAAGACTCACTATACTTTTCTCTTGTACTCTTGAGACCGATAAACCTAGTGCTCTGATACCAAATTTGTGTCCACCACGCAAATTTGCAGGTCGTGAATGAACCTTGTTCCCAACCAATTGGTAAGCCACCCCAACATATTAACTACCTAAACCAACAATTGATTAAAAAAAAAGGACCTAACCCTTATCAAGAATATCCCACATTTGAGTCCTTAGAAGTACGAAATGTGGAAGCTAAAACATATCACCACACCCCCAGAATTGGTTGTCTTAGTACAAGAAGCTTCTTAAAATTCGTTGCAAGTCTGAAACTAATTGACAATCTAACATAATGGATATCCTGTGTTGAATACTAATAACAGAATACATAAAAGATAGAGGGAGGTGTGGGCCCACGGAACAGCCAACAGCTCACCACAACTCCCCCCAAGAACTTCAAGCGCCGTACCTCAATTTGCTCCCGAGACTGTGGCTCCTACGTACCTGAATCGAATCTGCACACAAAGAGTGCAACAGCGTAGTATGAGTACGAAACCACTGTACCTACCCTATGTCTCATTGACGACAACGAAGAAAGTACGACGGGAGGTTTTATAAAAAAGTTAAATTCTTAAATTTATAAGTAATCTATATATTTACCTCACTCTTAAGTTTTTATCAATAACGGTAACAAAACCTCAAGTCCTTTCCCAACACCAAACAAACACATAATTCACAACATAATAATGTGATGAACTGCATTGCAATATGATCCATGTAATAATATGTCTCAGAATACCAGTACTCACCTCAACCGTATATACCAATTATACTCCTCGGAATACATCGAGAGTTCATGACCCATGTGGACTCGCGAGGTCCATATACCGACACTGACTGATCTCCCGTGTCTGTGCGACGATCTCAACGCACTATCATAATATCACCAATTTTCCGCTACGGACGTCCTCCACGATGCCCCAAATTAAAAATCTTAACATCTCCCCTCCCCAGCACGGACGATCCCACGTGCCCACTTATACTCAATCTCAATGTCTAATGCACATGCCATATTTTTCAATATAGGGGATGATGAATGCATTCTCAATCAATCAATTATGAACATAATACATAAACCCACCACCTCATAATCACCAACTATACGTGTTGGAAAAAATAACACAACCTCACACAAGAAATTTACGTCGATAATATTCAGCTAATGCCCATATGCTTTGGCATCTTCAAATTTCAGTCCACATTCTAAATATTACTTTCCTTTTTATAACACCGATACTCGTCCATGCCCTTCACAACC
>JAKWJA010000526.1:0-44418 GCA_027704765.1 Solanum habrochaites | reverse complement strand
TATGAAAACGCCATCCTTCTTTTCACAAACAAAACAGGAGCACCCCAAGGGGATGCACTAGGTCAACTAAGCCTTTTAACAACTCTTGAAGTTGGGGCCTTTAACTCTCTTAATTCGTGAGAGCCATCCTATAAGGGGTATGGAAATGGGAGAGTACCCAGCTCCAGACAATTTCAAAAGTCAATATCTCTATCAGGGGCATACCAGGAAGGTCTGCAGGAAACACATCCAGAAACTCACGGACTATCGAAACCGACTCAATTGAAGGTACTTGGGTAGAATCGTCCCTGAGGTGTGCCAAAAAAGAAAACACCCTTTACTAACCATTATCTTAGCACGAAAGAAAGGAGATGATACGAAGGAGTGGAACTGTAGTCACCCTCCACACTAACGGATATGTCCCAGGCTTGGCCAACAGTACAGTTTTAGCATTACAATCTAAGATGCAAAATGAAAGAAAGCGAAGTCATAGCCAGAATACATCGAAAATCAACCATTTCTAAGATAACCAAGTCTACATAGAGTATTGCTCCTCACAAAAGTCACCACACAGGACCTATATACCCTTTTCATTCCTCACGACTCACCCACCGGAGTAGAGAAACACGAACAGGGCATGTAGAATCAAATGTAATATAAGGCCAGTAGAAAATGAGGAAGATGCATATGAAAATGTGGAGCCGGGATCAAATAAAACAGAAGCCATGAAATCACAAACCAAAAGATTAACTGTGATAACAACATCAGATGTCTCCGCTTCTGACCGCCCGCCAGGAAAGAGTAACATGGGCACTATCACCTGTCTGCCCGGTGCCCCCCTACCATGTTGTGCTGCAGTCGCTCCGCCTTGCCCGCCACCCCGGTTGGTTGGTGACCACCATTACCTTGACCACCATGTCCTCCAGAATGGCGGCTCTCCATGACCCCTCTACCTCTGACTATTGGGGTTGTAACTCTGTTTTGGACAAATCTCTTAATATGTCAAATTTCCCCACATCAGTAACACTCTCTAGGTTCAAGCATAGGTCTCTGTGAGAACGACGGAGTCTGGGGATAACCTCCAAACTCAGAGAAATGTTGACCGGTCTGCGGTGGACCCCCCAGCTACAGCCTGTAGTGAAGACAGAATAGGTCGGGCTGGATAACCTCCTGAACTCTTCCCTCTGGAGTAAGAAACACTAAACTCACCTCCCTTAAGAATAGTTTAATGGTTCTTACTCCAGAGGACAGGTTTCAGGAGGTTACCCAGCCGACCTATTCAGTCTTCACTGCAGGCGTTAGTGGGGGTCCATGTAGACCAACCAACATTAACTGAGTTGGAGGTTATCCCCAGACTTCGTCGTTCTCACAGGAGACCTATACTGAATCCAGAGAGTGTTGTATGGATGTGGGGAGACTGGACATATTAGGAGGTAATTGTCAAAACAGAGTTACAGACCCCCAATAGTCAAAGGTAGAGGTGGTCATGGAAGAGGCCGTCATTCTGGAGGACGTGGTGGACGGGGTAATAGATGAGTCACCAAAGGCCAGGGAGACGGGCAAATGGGAAAATATTGCAGCGCAACGTGATAGCGGCAACGGGTGAAGACAAGTGATAGGGTCCATTGTATGCTTTCCCAGGCGGTCAGAATCAGAGGAGACATTGATGTTGTTATCACAGGGTAATCTTTGGGTTTGTTGCATGGCTTTGTTATTATTGATCGGCTCCACATTTTCATATGTATCTTCCTCATTTGCATTGGTCTTTATTTACCTTATGAATTTCTTGACATGTCTATTCGTGTTTTACTCCGGTGGGTGAGTCTGTGATAGTGAAAGGGTTATAGGTCTTGTCTGGTGACTTTCTGGGGAGCATACTCATGTAGATTGGTTATCTTAGAAATGGTTGATTTCGATGTAATCTTGGTATGAAATTGGCTTTCTCGAATTTTGCAATGTAGTTTGTAATGCTAAAAATGTAACGTTGTCCAAGCCTGGGACGACCGTTAGTGTGGGAGGGTGACTACTTCTACTCTAGTTCGTATCATCTGTTCTTCGTGCTAAGAGGATGGTTAGTAAATGGTGTTAGCTTTCTGGCACAACTCAGGGATGACACTACCCAAGTACCTCAATTGAGTCGGTTTTGATAGTCGTGGTGAGTTTCTGGAGTGTTCCTGCAGACCTTCATGGTATGCCACCGGATAGAGATATTGACTTGCATTGATATGGAGCCGGGTACTCGCCCCATTTCCATTACCCCTTATAGAGGCTCCCGCTGAGTTAAGGGAGTTAAAGGCCCAACTTCAAGGTTGGTTGGTAAAGGTTCATAGACCGAGCGCTTCCCCTTGGTGCTCCGGTTTTATTTGTGGAAGAGAGGATGGGAGTTTTCGGTGTTTCATAGACTAAGGAACTGAATAAAGTAACTGTTTAGAAACACAGTATCTCTTCCTCGCATTGATGATTTTTTGACCAGTTACAAAGGTGCTTGTACCTTCTCAAAAATCGATTTGAGATCTGGTTATCATCAATTGAAAATAAGGGTAGCAGATGTGCCAAGACTTCTTTTCGAACGGGTATGGGCATGTATGAATCTTAGTAAGTCTTTTGGATTACGAATGCCCCGCTGCTTTCATGAGTTTGATGACGGGATTTTTAGCCATATCTAGATCTCTTTGTCATTGTGTTATTGATTGATATACCGTTATACTCAAAGAGCAGGAAAGAACATGAGGAGCACTGAGAATTGTGCTGGAATGTTGAGGGAGAAAAGACCTATGGCACAAATTCCAAGTGTGAGTTTTGGATAGATTCAGTGTCCTTATTGGGGGATGTGGTTTCTAAGGATGGAAGTGATGGTGGATCCTTTTAAGATGAAGCAGTGAGGAGTTGGGGGTAAGACCTACTAATGTGTACAGAGTGTAAGAAGTTTTGTTATTTAGCTAGCTACTACCGTCAATTTCAAGGCGATTTTTACTCTATTGCTTCGAAAGCCAACAAACTTGATAAGCAGAATGTCCCCTTTCTATGGGCGAATGATGTGAAGAAAGTTTCCAATGAACTACAAGACCTTGTTGACAACTGCACCAATCTTACCTAGACAGTAGGAAGGCAGAATTTCATGTTATTGTGATGCATCTTATTCTGGGTGGTTGGGTGCGTGCTAATCCAGAGAGAAAGTGATTGATTATGCTTCAAGGCAATTAAAAGGCTGAATGCAACTATCGACCACCAGATTGATTGGAGTTTGGCCGCGGTCGTGTTTGCATTAAAGTAGTGAGACATTATCTACAGGGGTTTAAGTGTGAAGTCCTATACGGATCATCGTAGTTTACGTTGTCTTCACTCAGAAAGATTTGAATTTAAGACAGAGGAGGTGGATGGAACACTGAAGGACTATAATCACTATGTGTATCACCCGGGAAAAAGCTAATGTTGTGGCAGATGTCTTAAGTAGAAAGGCAAGGGATCATGGGAGTTAGCTCCACTGCAGGTTTCTAGACGCCATTGGCTGAGAGGTTCAGACTCTGGCTAATGACTTCATGAGGATGGAAGTACTAGAGAAGGGAAGATTTTTGGCTGTATGGAGGCAAGATCTTCCTTTCTGACAAAATTCAGGGAAAGCAGTTTTATGATGAGAAGTGTGATTCGGATTCCGAGATAAGGTGTTGAGAGGAGAGGCTAAAGGAGAGAAATAAATCGATGAGGAAGGTGTTTGAGGATTAATGGAAGGATAGGTGTGCCTCGTGTTGATGATTTGATCCCATACTATTCTTACAGAGGCTCATAGTTCAGGATAATTCTATAACATCGGTGCAAACCAAGATATTGTGACCTAAAGCAACATTTTTGGTGGAGTAGGATGAAGCGTGACATTGTTGATTTTGTCGCACAATGCCCATTGTCAGCCAGGTAAGTAGTGAACACCAGAGTTCCGGAGGAACACTTCAGAGAATGCCCATTCCCGAATGGAGTGGGAGAGAATTGCAATGGACTTCGTGGTTGGTCTTCCAAAAGACATTGGCTAAGTTTGATTCTATTTGGGTAATGTGTGACAGATTAACTAAGTTGCTCACTTCATTCCGGTCAAGTGACTTACAATGCCAGAGAAGTTAGCCAAAACTCTATATCTAGAAATTGGTCGATTGCATGGAGTCCACTTTCCATCATCTCAATAGAGGTACGCAGTTTACTTCTATGTTTTGGAGAACATTGCATGCTGAATTAGGTACGTACATGGACCTAGTACTACATTTCACCCTCAGACCGATGGTCAGTCGAGTCTGCAAGCGAACGATTCAGGTGTTGGAAGATATGCTTCGTGCATGGGTGATAGATTTGTGGTGATCATTGGGATAACTTCTTACGCTTAGAAGATCTCTACAATAATAGGCTATCACTCAAGTATTGATATCGGCCCATTCGAAGCATTATAGGGAGGAGATGTAGGTCTCCTGGTTTTGTTTATGCAGTCGAGGGTAGAGACCCTGGGGTACTGATCTTCTGAGAGAATCATTAGAGAAAGTGAAATTCATTCAAGAAAAGCTTTGAGCGGTGCAAAGAAGGCAAGGAATATGCAGATCCGAAAAGGTTAGGGACTTGGATTCATGGAGGGTGAACAAGTTTGCTGAAGGTTCACCCATGAAAGGGTGTGATGCGGTTTGTTAAAAGAGGTGGTAATCTAAGCCCCAGGTATATTGGGACCATTTGAAATTACTAAGCGAGTAGGGGAGGTAGCTTATGAATTAGCCTTACCTCCAGGACTGTCAGGGGTGCACCCGGTATTTCATGTGTCTATGTGAAAAGATACATGGGGATGGAACTACATTATTCGTGGGATTCAGTTCTTCTTGATGAGAATTTGTCTATGAGGAGGAGCCTGTTGCCATTATGGATAGAGAAATCCAAGTGAGATCAAGGAGATGCATCCATCAAAGTTCAATTGAAGAATCGACCAGTGAAGACTACACTTGGGAGAAGGAGGCGGATATGCAAGAAAAATACCCACAATTATTTACAATTCAGGTACTCCTTTTCGCCCTTGTTTTTTCTGTGATCGTTCGAGGACGAACGATGAGTAAATTGGTATCTATTGTAAAGACCTGTTTAGTCGTTTTTGAGCTGAGAGTTTTTATTATATAACTGTCTGGGCGAAGGATCCTACGACGCCTCGATGGGCGGCGACGGACCGTGTTAGGGTTGTATCTTCCAAAACACTTAGATCCTGAAAATTTTGTACTGAGATCGAACTCTCTGAACGTCAGCGACGAAATGGCAGACGGTGACAGGTGTTGGCACGAGGACCGTCACAAATTCGTTCCACAGAATTAAATCTTTGAACTTTGTGACGATATGCAGTACGGACCGTCACAGTCGTGACGGACATCATAAGGTAACCCTGACTGGGTCGATTTTTTTTAAAATTTTAAGGGGCGTTTCGGACTATTCATACTTTAATTATAAAGTTAGTGGATTAATGTTAATAATTCAATTACGTGGGGGTTAAAGGAGATAACCTTGAAATAAAAAACGGTGTATTTTTATATTGTTTTGTACTTAATATTATGACAATTAGGGTAAAAAAGAAATAGGGTTTTCAATAAGAAAATGAAAAGAAAAGAGGAACGAGCGAGAGAGAGAGGGAGAGAAACGAAGAGACAACAAGGATTTGGGAGAAGTAGATTGATCGATCACGATTCTCGGTGGAGGTAGGTTATGGTTTATTGCTATTTCATAGTAAACTCTTAATAGCGAATGATATGTATGGGTAGGATTGTAAGTCTTCTAAATGCTTAATTGTAGGCTTGATGATGTGATTATGTATTTAGTGGGTTGGAAATGGATAGAAAGATGAGGCTGTGAATCTTAAACCTTAAATCCACTTTGTTAATGATGATGCCTTGGTATAAAAGAAGGCTTGATGAGCTAAAAGAATGAGGGTAATGGATAAGGTGTCACGAACCGACACGTAGTAGTAGAGGATCGGTAAGTGTCATGTTCCGAAGCAAGATAGTAGAGGATGGAGGTCCACGTTCCGACCACCACGATAGTAGAGGTCGGAGGTCCGTTCCGACACAAGGATAGTAGAGGATCGGAGTGTCACGTTCCGACATATAGGATATAGTAGATGATCGGAGTGTCACGTTCCGACACAAGAAGAAAAGAGAGGAATCTTGAATATGCTAATATACACTAATTTGAAGAACCTATTCTTAAGAGAGTACGGTGTGGGGCTTGATGTCCTCATAGAGTGTTTGGTGTTGTTGCAAATGATTCATATACTTGTTGTTACGCCTGTTAAGTATTTGGTTGGTTTTATGTTATTATATCCGATATATATTGCTTCTATTTTGAGTTGGCCGATGTACCTACTCGCAGTACTTGTGTTTTGTACTGACCCCTACTTGTATTGTTGTTCTTGTGAATTGTGGAGTGCAGTAAACGTGCCATCGTCTTCGACTCGTCTCAACTCTAGCCAGTCTTCATCACGTCAGATTTCAGGGTGAGCTATTATTCCTAGTTGGACTGGATTTCTCATTCACGTTTGACGCCTTGAAGTTCTTGGCATTGGACTAGCCGTTCCTTTATTTTAGATTCTTTGATACTTTAGATTTGGTTATTTGAGGATAGATGTTCTTGTAGTGATGACTTCCAGATTTGGGAATAATAAGTATTAAATTTTAGAAGTTTTTTAATTGTTATATTAATGAGTTTTTAAGTCTTCCGCATTATATTCGTTTATTATGATGGAAATATTGGTAAGAAATTGGGATAGATTGGTTGGTTCGCCACTAGGAGAATAAATGTTGGTGCCATCGCGCTCGTTTTGGTTCGTGAAAATTTTGTTTCGACTTGCCATATTGGTATCCTGTCATCTTTACCTTATGCTTTACAACTCAGTACATTGTCGTACTGACCCCCTTTCCTGGGGGCTGCGTTCATGCCCGATAGTGTAGATGCACAGTTCGGTGATCCTCCAGCCTAGGATATCATTTGCTGATTGGGAGAGCTCCAAGTTCGGAGACCAGTCGTTTTGGTACATAACTTTTTTTGTTGTCTTTGCTCGTCTATGGTATGGGGGGCCCTGTCCCGTCGAGTTCACTACTGTTACTCTTAGAGATCTGTGGACATTATGTGGGTGTTATATATATGTTTTGGATAATGGTCTGGACATGGTTGTTTGGGATGTCCACTTGTACAGGGGCAGCCTTGTCGCTGCATACATCATGGTATTGTGTAGTAGTGGCAGCCTTGTCAGCTTACGTATGTTATTATGCTTTGGATAGTGGCGGCCTTGTCAGCTCGCGTATGTTGTTGCGGTTGAATGGTTAAATTCTTATGAGACAGGTCCTCTTTATAATATATATGACGTGGGGGTTGGCTTGATTTGATTAAATTCCATATTGTCTTTGTTTCAGTTGGTTATACTTAGCAGGTTTGTATGTGGCTATCCAAAAAAGGCACTAGTCACGGCCCATCGGGTTGGGTTGTGACAGAGGCGCTTCATGATTGGGGAACAACCAACTCTAGAAAAAATTTCAGGTGAGATTTCTCTTAAAATTTCTTGTTACATGTATTACATGTGTAGTTGAACTGTGATTAGTATCCGATCCGTGATGTAAGAGAGTTATGTACTGCAAGTGTAGTAATATGAATTGTTGTTGACCTGTAAGAAAAATTGTGGGTATTGATTTTTGTCGCCTTAGATTGAATAATTTGTTGGAAATTTGGACAGAAATTGTGATTGTTTTGACTTTGTGGCCTGACAATCATTGGGAACAAATATTCCAAGTGACCCATTTTAGGATAATGATGAGAATTGTTAAGGTTCAAAGGAATAGGTGCTATATGTATATATATGCATATGATGATATATTTAGTGGGGAAATTAAAGAAAAACTAAAGTAATGGGGGGCAATGGTTAACTTTCTGGTTTGATGGTTTAATTAAATTAAGAGTGAATTGTAGTTTGGAGAATTAGTTATAGTACTGACTGATTTTGGTTTCATTCATATTATTATTAGTAATTGCTAATTAACATGTAGGGGTGCATAATATACTATATTATAACATATTCATATAAGATTTGTATTAGAGTGTGGTATGTTGGTTGAAAGAAATTGAAAACAAGTGCTAGTGACGAAAATTACTGATGCTGAAAAGAGAAGAAAAATTTAAATATGACCACGATTTTAGTTGAAAAACATTTTATTTGAATTAAGTAGGCAACATGGATTTGGAGTAATTTGTTGTTTGTTGTGAAATACACGTGCAAGTGTACAAATTGGTGTTGGCTGCCACTGGTTTTCCAACCAATGACTTCAAACTTTTAGTATCAATATTTTATTCTAATCTTATAAACTAGGTGTTGTTATATTGAGATAGATAATTAAATATTAGGTGTATCAAATTATTTTAAATTCATTAAAATTATTTTAATTAGGGAAATTAAGACCATCCTTAGGTTTGAACTTTAGGAAATTAATTATATAATTAGGTGGAATTTTGGGTTTAGGCTAAACATAGAATAATCTTAGTGTTATGGGATTGTCAACTTACACCTTATGTTCATATATATATACACTTGATAGATTGGAAGGATTCAGAGGCAATAAGGAAAGGAAAAGCGTTGGAGAAGTAGTTGCTTGACTTGTGCTCTCCGGTGGAGGTAGGTTATGGTTAATGCTATTTGATAGTAAACTCTAAATAGTGACTGATATGCATTGAATTATACTGTGAAGTTTTCTATGTACTTAATTGTGTGATTGTGTGGCTTGGTCGTGTTTTTTTTTTTGTGATTGGTCTAAAATCCCGAGACCGTGGAATGTATAATCTTAAACCATCTCTATCGAAGTAATGCCTTGAATAAAGAAGGATAGATGAAATATTATTAACGAATGTAAAAGTGGTGATACTAAATGATAAACTAATGATATTATAGGATCGGAGTGTCACGTTTCGACACAATATTCTTGGATCGGAGTGTCACGTTCTGTAACAACCTGTTTAGTCGGTTCGAGCAGTATAATTATTTTGAAAATAACTGACAGGGTCGACCGATCAGGCGATCGTGTACCGTCATGGCACGACGGACCGTGAGGGCCTCGTTCAAAAACACTTCAACTTAAAAATCTGGGTACTGGGAGCGACTCTCTGAACTCCGCAACGAAGCTGCAGCACGCACCGTAGTAGATACGAAGGACCGTGCACAAACCCTTACTGAATTTAACTCCCTCCCGAACTTCTGTGACGGACCTGCAGGATGGACAGTCGATTGACACAATTGCAGTAAACCTTTTCGACTGGGTAGGATTCTGCATAAAAGGCTTTAAGGGGTTTGTTTGACCATTCATTGAACACCAAACTTTATGGAAGTTAGTGGTGGTAAAGTTAATAAAGTTATTTACTGGGGTTCAAAAAAAAAACAAAGTTGCTTTTTTTTTTGTTGTAACCTTAAAATAAATAGTGGGTCTTTTATCTATCTTTTATAATTGATTATATGTATAAATAGGGTAAAAGAAAAGAATTGGATGAGGAAAATAAAAAAGAACAAGAGAGAGGGAGTTTTTTTACGCGAGCTGAGAAAATTGCGAGTCTAAGAAGCGAAGAGGCAAGCAAATTTGCCATTGAGAAGTGACTGCTTGATCGCGTTATCTTCCGCGTCGGAGGTAGTAGGTATGTTTTTATGCTATTCATAGTAAACTCTTTTTAATAGAGATTGATTATGTATTTTTTGGTTTTTTTTTGGGTGTATGGTAAAGTCTTCTATTTTTTTTTTTTTTTATGCTTGATCTGTGCTGGTTTGTATTTGTAATTGTGTAATTGTGGTGGATTAGAATGTGATACTGTTGAATCATATCTTGAATCCCACTCTGTTAAGATGACGCCTGCATAACGAGCACTTGTGACCAATAAAATTAATGAGATTAGTGGATCGGGGTCACGTTTCCAACACATAGGTATAGTGGATCGGCGTTGTACGGTCCGACACGTAGTATTGAGGGATCGATGTGTCATGTTTCCGCAAATAGAATTAGGGGGATCAGAGCGTCACGTTCCGACACCGGTATATTGGAGGATTATGAATCTTGAATTCGGCTTTAATGAACTCACAAATTCGAAAGAACGTTTTCCCCAAAGCGTATGGGGGTGTGAAGGGCTTGAGTCCTCAAGGGTTAGATTGTGTTGTTTGCGGATGGTTCTGTTACTTGTAGATAGTCACCGTAGTATTATGGCCTTGCTTCTATATTATTATTCAGTTCTATATATTGCTTTCGATCTGATTTGTTGGCCGATCTTATACCTACTCAGTAGTATTCCGTGTACCTGACCCCTACTGTATGTTCTTCTTGTTATTGTGGATTTTTTTGCTCTGCTTAAGCAACGTTTTTGCGCTCATTCGACTTTGACTCGCCCTCCACTCTAGCCAGCTTCCCAGTCTCTCAGCATCATAAGAATTCTGGGTTCGGCCGAGCTATGCTTCTAGCTCGTGCTGGTGTGGATTCTCTTCATTCAGTCTTATGTCTTGAGTTCGGACATGAGACCATCTTTTCCTTAATTTTGTTCTTATACTCTTCAGATTAGATAATTTTGAGATAGACGTTCTTGATTAAGACTTCAGGATTTTGGGAAACAATAAGTATTTAGTTTTCTAAGTATTTAATTTTTAGTGTCACATCTTAGTTTATGAGTTTTGAGTCTCTTCGCATTATATTTTGTTCACATGGTTAAATATGGTAAATGTTGGGGTTGATTTTCCCCCCCTTTTTTGTGTCGCTCATCACTAGAGAGTAAGTTGTCGAGTGCATTCGCTTTCGCTTTTGGTCCTCGTGGGTTCGTGACAAGGTGGACACTTCCACCACGGTTATTATGGGATCGGAGTGTCAGGCTTTTGGAAACGTATTCTTGGATCGGCAGTGTCACAGTTCCGACACCCCTTGAACAATATTAAAGGAAAAAATGTTGAATTGATGGACGATACTCAATCTCAAAGAACTCAACCCAAAATGGGTGGTTTGGACGCATGAGTCTTCATGTTGTGCTCGTTGACTACCGTTGACTTAATAGTGTGACCCTATTGTTAGTGACACTTGTTATGTTGTCTATCACATGTGAAGTGCATAGTTGGTTCATGTTATTCTTTGTATAGTAGCCTTTACTATTTTGGGTGTGACCCCCAGATGGATACTTAATAGACATGTTGCCTCGTACTAAGCCCTAATTGTTTTCTTCTGTTTTCCTTTTCGAACCCCATGAAGCGAGTGTACCTATGACTTCTGATTTCCCTCAGCTCTAGCCTTAGACCTCCCCTCCAGTTTAATATTTCAAGTTTAATTCATGCGTGTGTTTTGAGCTATCCATTCAAGAATGATGTCCCTGGCTTCTTTGGTTATGGACATGATGTCTATACGTTCGGTTTTATTTCACATACCTATTTTGTTTTATTGGTTTATTGTGTTATGGATTCGATATTCTTAGATTAGTATTGGAGATTTAGATATGTCTCTTTGAGTTGTTTATGAGCTATCACAATTCCTTTGGGATGATAAGGAATTCAACAACTTTAGAAATTATTTAAATTGATGGCTTAGTGTCATTGGGTATTTGTCTTCGCACCCCTATTTATTTCTTTTATATTTATTTTTTACTACCCGTTTCAACTAGTCGGCGAGATGTTTGTTGGGGAATGCTCTCCAGCACCCTGTGTTGGTCGCTGCTTCCTACAAGGACCGGTAAGTGTGGGTTCCACTCACGAATCATTCTTGGCCCGTTTTCTTTGTGATTCTTTTTTTTAATAACACCTCTTTCTTTTTTGTTTTAAGGGTAAGTAGTTTAATCGATTAACGTAGTTCACACCCACCCCACCCCATATAAACTAAAAACCTTCTAAATCCACATTAAATGTATTTAAAAAAATAACACTCTCTTTTTATTGTGTAATCGTGTAGTTTTAATTCTAATTTCCCACTCCACTATCTTAAACAAATCAAATCACTATCTACCTTAACTTAAAGAATCTTTAATAATTTTTAAGTGTTATAGTTAGTTTTAACTGAATTCACAAATACTTATTAACCAATTAAATGTTTATTACATTTTCTTAAGTTGTATGAATTCTTAAAGATATTTATCAAGTCTAATTACCTTTAATTTTTAACTAATTCCAACCACTACCTGATTTCTACATAATCGTAACGGTGTACCTATTTAGTCGTTTTGAGAAGTAGAGTTTATTTCTAGTATAACTTGTCTAGGTCGACGGGATCCACGACGGACCTTCAGGGCGCGACGGACCGTCACGAGGGGTTCTGTCCTCCCCCAAAACACTTTTGAGATCCTGAGAAGATTTATATTTTAGTGCGGAGATGAATCTCAGGAACATACGACGGATGGCAGGAGGACCGTCGTTGGCACGACGGACGTCCCATAAATCTTTCCACATTAATTAACATCGGACCTTGTGAACAAAAATGCACGTGCGGACAGTCACCAGTCGTGACGGACGTCACAGGACTGTCGTAACCCTGACTGGGTAGGATTTCTGTTTAATAGTTTTAAGGGGCGTTTTGGACTATTCATGCTATAATTAACAGTTATTAGGGACTTAAGTTTAATAATTCACATTAACGTGGGGTTTAAAGGAGATCAGATAACCTTGAAATGTAAAAAGTGGGTTATTGTATCATTCTTTATACTTAATTATATGACAGTTAGGGTGGTAAAAGAAAAACGGGGTGTTTTGAATAAGAACAATAGAAGTACAGGGAGAAAAAGAAGAGAGAGAGGACAACGAGCGAGAGAAGTGAGTGAGAACGAAGAGGAAAGCAAAGACCTTGGGGAGTAGATGCTTGATATACGATATTCGGTGGAGGTAGGTTGGTTTATGCTATGTCATAGTAAAACTCTTATGGCGAATGACTAGGTATTGGGGTAGTTTGTAAAGTCTTGATATATGCGTAATGTATGCTTGCATGATGTGATTTGTAATCGTAGTATAGCGTTGGAAGATGAGGTTTGTGACGCTGAACCTAAACCCTCCTGTTAATGATGATTGCCCTTGGCCCCCCCTATAAAAGAAGGCTTGATGAACTAACAAAGAATGAGGGTTATGGATCGGGTGTCACTTCCAACACCAAGGATAGTAGTATAGTAGGGGATCGGTGTCACGTTTCGACCAGGATAGTAGTAAGGATCGGTGTCACGTTCCGAATCCAAGATGTAGTAATGGATCGGGTGTCACATTTCCACACCAGATCGTAGTAGTAGTGGACGGGGTGTCACTTTCCGACCACCAGGATAGTAGTAATGGACGGGGAGGTGTTCACGTTCCGACAACCCCAGGATAGTAGAGGATCGAGTGTCACATTCTGACACCAGAACGTAAAGAAGAATCTTGAAGCATGTAATAACTCAGATTTAAAGAAACCTATTTCCCAAATGAGTAGGGTGTGGAGGCATTGAGTTCCTCATAGTGGTGATTGGGTCCTGGTGGCCCAAATGTTAGGGGTACTGTTGTGGTTATCGTGAGTATGGTAGTCGGATTTTGTTGTTTATATGATATTAATTGCTTTTATATTTTGAGTTGGACGATGTTTATACCTACTCAGTGCTTGTCGTTTTGTACTGAACCCTATTGGTATGTTTCTTTCTTGTATTGTTGGTGACAGAAAACGTGCAATCGACTTTCGCTCAACCGGCAATTCGAGTCAAGAATTCAGCATAATCAGATTTCAGGGTGAGCTATTTTCCTAGATGACAGATTTTCTTTCCTTCGCGTCTTGATGTCTTGAAGTTCCGCGACATGGACCATCTCTTTTAATTATTTTAGTTTCTTAGATAATCTAGATTTGTTATTTTGAGGAAGATGTCTTGTGATGATGACTTCCAGGTTTTGGGAATAAGTAATTGATACAAATTTTAGAAGTTATTTAATTGATTCGTTAAAAGTTTTAAGTCTTTCGTATTATTTTATGTTATTCTGGTGAAATGTGTGTTTCTGATTAGTGTAACGACCGTTTAGTCGTTTTGAGCAGCAGATTTTATTCAGCGAAAGTGGCTTGAGTCAACGACCCATGTAATTTTATAACCGTCATGGGGCCACGGACGGACAGTCGTGGGGGTCTCCGTTCAAAACATGAGAATTTAGAAATTTGTCGGTGGTACTGAGTCGACTATCCCTTTTTGAAGTCACGAAGGTGTGGCGCGTGTTTATGGACCGTCTCAGGCATGACGGGCCGTACAAGACCCCTTGTTGGGAAAAATTGGTCTATGAACTTTGTGACGGACGAGCACGCAGGACAGACCGTCGCAGGCACGACGGCCCCGCACCCCCCCCCCAGCCTGCGTAATACCAGGCTCTGGGTTGCATTTCTGGTTCAAGTTTAAGCGGGCGTTTTGTGACTATTCCTGCTTATTATTATAAAGTTAGTGGATTGAATCACTTAAGAATCCAATTTTTTGAGGGTAAATGAGATGCCCCCGGATAACTTAAATCAAATTAGTGGGGTAATTTGTTCATCTTTTATGCTAATATATGTTAATTAAGGTAAAAAATAAAGAGCGGTTTTGGAATAAGACAAATATTGAAAGAACAAGGAGGGAGAACATCGACAGAAGAGGAAACGAAGAGGATAGCCAAAGATTTTGAGGGAGTTGCTGGCTTGATCACGAAATCTTCTGGTAGAGGTACTCGGCTTACTGGTTTTATGCTATTCGTAGTAAATACTCATAATAGCGACCATGATATGTATTCGGGTAGTATTTTAAACCCTTCTATATTGCTTAATTGTAATGCGTGATGACTATGATTACATGGTTTGATAAAATAAGACTGAGAAGCCTATTGAATCCTAAACATTGAAAAAACCCTTAATCTGCCTTGTTAATGAGATTGAGCTGCCGTAGTATAAAGCAGGCTTGATGAAAATAAGTGATGAGAGTAGTGGAACGGGTGTCAAGAACCGACACGTAGTATTAGTGGATCGGGTGCACGAACCGACACGTAGAATTCCAGTGGATCGGGCTGTCACGAACGAAAGTTAGGATTAGGGGATCGGGTGGCACGAAACCGCACGTAGATTAAGGGATCGGGAGTAACGAACTGACAGTTAGAATTACGGGACGTGTGTACGAACGAAACGTAGTTATGGAGGCGGAGTTAGTGTCACGTACCGAACGAGGGAAATAAATGAATGAATCTGAAAGAACGTTAATATGCTCAATCTAATGAAAACCTATTCCCCACAATGGGTATGGCATGAAGCTTGCGTCCTCCATGGATTGAACTTGGCGGTGCTTATTAATGATTATAGAACTTGTTGTTTGATACATGTTTGAGTACTTGTAGTTGATTTCATGATGATTTGAATAATAAGTTGTCACGACCCACAACAGGACGCGTTGGCACCCACACTTACCCCCTATGTGCAGCGAACCAACCAATATAAACCCGGACACCCATTCAATATAATATCAACAGAAGTAAAATGTGAAGACTAAACCTTCAGTATAATAAAAACCAATTCAATAAACTTAAAAATTCAACATGTATTATTTGCCCCAAAATATGGAAGTCATCACACTCCCCTTTTTCTCCCTTCCAGCCAACATTCTATGATCAAATACTAAACTAAGAGATTCTAAGAAGCTAAAATAACAACAATCTACCCCGTCCATGCCGGAACTTCAAGGCATCCAACGACATGAGGAAAGGAGATCCAAGTCCAGCCTAGAAGCGTTAGCTCTCCATGAAATCCTGTGTTAATTTATAAAGACTGGCTAGAGGGTGAGGTGTAGTTGAAGGACGCGGCTTATGTTGCTGCGCAATCCACATATAAAATAGAAAAAAACATACAGTAGGGGTCAGTAAAGAAACCACGGGTACTGGTCGGAAAGTAGGAGATCATCGGCACCCCAATTCCAAATGAGAAAATAGTATATATCAGATTTAATAATTCATAATAACTATAATATCAACTGTTTCAAGCAACAACAAGTTATAAATCATTTATAAGTTCCGCCCAAAGTTATACACATGAGGACTAAAGCTCAATACCCTATCATGGGATTAGGTCATTAGATTCGAGTATATTAAAATCTTTCAAAGATTCATTCCCTCTTCATTCCTCTTGACTTGTGTAGGTCCGTGGACACTCGCTCCCCTACTACTACGGGTCGGTTCGTGACATCTCCGATCCCCTAATTCTATTTCTCTTTTGTGTTCTTACGTGTCGGTTCGTGGGACACCCGCCCACTAATCTCCTGATTATAATTCATCAATCCTTCTATTATACCAAGGCATCATCAAACCCATTACTTGTAGTTAATTCAGCCTCTTTATTACCAAGCATCATCAATTCATTACTTAGTTCATGAAGACTTTCTTTATACTAAGGCATCATCATTAACATAGGTTATACGATTGGATTCAATAGCTCATCATGCTTATTTACAGTCACAATGTATAATCACATTTCATACAGGCATTACATATTAAGCACATAGAAGACTTTACAATACAACCCAAAACCAATATCATTCGCTATTAAGAGTTTACTAGAATAGTATAAAAACCAGAACCACCTCACCAAACGACATTTGCGTATCAACAGGGCTTATCTTCTCCCAAATCCTTCTATCCTATTCGTTTCTCTCACTCTCTACTCGTTCTCCATCTCCTTTCTGTTCTTGTATGTTTCTTATCAAAACCCTCTTTTTTTACCCTAATAGATCATTATTAACGTTATAAAAGATTGCAATTAAAACCCACTAAATTAACTTAAGAGTACTCTTTTAACCCCATAAGTTAATTAGACTATTGAACTCTGAACCACACACCACTTTATAATTAAAGCAGGAAAAGCCCAAAACGCCCCTTAAATGAATGTTAACAGAAATTGACCCAGCCCTGGGATTACGCAGCCCATGACGGGCCATCGTTTGCATTTTTTTTGTGACGGTCACCCCCCCCCCTACCCGTTTTTTGTGGCGCCATCACACGATACAGAGGAATTCAATTAGTAAAAAGTCTGGCGACGGGGCCGTTCGTGCCTATGATGGCCCGTCCCTGCAACCACTTTAGTCGTGACGTTCAGAGAGTCGATTTCATGTGACCCAATTCAGAATTCGTGTGTTTGGAAACGATACCCCTCGACGGTCGTCGTTGGCCATGCGGTCCGTCGTGGGAATCCGGTCGATACCTAACAGCCCGTTTTTCCAGAAATATAAAACTGCTGCTCAAAACGATAAACAGTCGTCTACAAATGAGGATACCACACGCCTTACCCATCATTAGTCCTCGACACGATCTAAGAAGAACATCTACGGGCAACAATGGGCGTACTCCCCCGAATCTTTAAACAGATCGTGGGTATTATTCTTGCATTCATCCTCCTTTCACAAAGTGGATCTTCAACTGGTCGGATTCTTCCATTGAACTTGATGGATTCAATTCTCCCTTGATCTCAACCCCCTATTGACGAATTCTATCTCTTAGAATGGAAACAGGCCCTCATCAAGTCAACTTTTCATCACCACGCAGAACTGAATCCAACGAATGATTGTAGTTTCATCCCGTCGGTACCTTTTCAAACCATTTGACACATGATGAATACCGGATGCAATTCCTGACCAGCTGGAGGCAAGGTTAATTCATAAGCACCTCCCCTACTGCGATTCAGAACTTCAAATGGAACAAAATACCTCGGCTTAGCTTTACCTCTTGTACATATCGCATCACACCTTCATGGTGAAACCTTCAGCAAATACTTGTCACCCTCCCCATGAAACTCCAAGTCCCTAACCTTTCGGTATGCATACTCCTTTTTCCTACTTTGAGCCGCTCTAAATAAAAAGCTTTCTTGATAGATTTCCCTTCTCTAACAAATCCCTCAAAAGGTGAGACCCCAAGGTCTAACCTCGACAGGAATCAAACACCAATGGGAGACCTCATCTCCTCCCATACAATGCTTTCGAATGGAGCCATATCAGACTTGGGAAATATAGATGTTTTGACGAAAAACTTGCTAAGAGGTTAAGAAGTTATCCCAATGACCACAACACTCCCCACAACAGAACAACATTGCACGAAGCATATTTCAAACACCTAATGCGTGGTTTCGCTCAGAATGCCATCAGTTTGAGGATGAAGTGCAACCCCGCAGTACTAAGGTTCCAAATAGTAAACCGAATTCAGCGTGAAATGGTTCTCCAAAACATAGAGAGTAAATGCCGTACCTCTTGATATGATGGAAAGTGGAACTCATGCAACCGAACACTTTCTAAGATATAGATTTGGATAATTCTCTGCGTTGTAGGTCATCTACAACAGGAAGTTGAAATGAGAGACTTGTTAATCTGTCCACATTACCCAAATAGAATCAAACTTCCCCAAGGTATTTGGAAGACAACCCGAAAGTCCATTGCATACTCCCAATTCCATTTCAGAATGGGCTATTCTCTGAAAGTGTTCCCGGGGCCTCTGGTGTTCTACTTTACTTGCTGCTCAGTTTGGAAATTGGAACAAAATTCAACAATATCGCGCCATCTACCTCCACCCAAAAGTGGTTTTAGTCACAGATACATCTGGTTGCCTACAGGGGATGTATAGAATCTCCGGAACTATGAGCCTCTGTAAGAATAGTGGGGATCGAATCATCGAACACGGGCGCCACACCCTATTTACCCTTCCCTCTTATTCTCAAAAGCTCTTTTCCTCATCCTGATGATCGCCTTTAGCTCTCCACTCAACACCATATCCCGAATTCGTCTTAGTTTATCAGCATCAAACTGTGTTTTCTTGATCTTGTACAAGAAAAGAAGATCGCCTCCACAAAGACCAAAATCCTCCCTTCTTCATTTACTTCCAACCTCATAAAGTAATTAGCAAAGAGTCTGAAACTCTCTAGCAAGGGCGTTCTAGAAACTTGTAAGTGGGATAAACTACACAATGCTCCTGCTTTTCTACTTAAGGCGGTCTGCACAACACTCCGAGCCTTTCCCGGATGATACAAGATATGTGGAATGTAGTCCATAGTAGTTCAATCCATCTCTCATGTCTCAAAATTCAAATTTTCTGAGAAAAGACATTTAGGCTACGATGATCCGTATAGACTTCACACTAACCCATATAGATAGTGTATCCATTGCTTTAAGGCAAACACTACGCAGCCAACTCTAAATCGTGTGTTGGATAATTCGTTCATGCACATTTAATTGCTCGAAGCAAGCATAACAATACATTTTTCTCTGCATTAGCATTGCACCCAAACAGAATAGGATGCATCACAATAACAATGATAGATTTTTACCCTCTACCGGAAAGGTAAGGATAGGTGCAGTAAGTCAACAAAGTTTTGAGTTTCTGAAAAGCTTTCTTCGCACTGTTCGACCCATACGAATGACATCTGTTTAGTCAAGCTCGTCAATGCGGAAGCAATAGAAGAGAATCCCTGACAAATCGGCGGTATAGTAATGGCCTTTAAACCACACGAAGCTTCTAGTTTGATCAACATTGGTAGGTCGTACCCATTCTTCCCCGCTTCAATTCTCTGGAGGGATCCACCATCACTCCATCCTTAAAAAATACGTGCCCAAAAAGGAACACTGAATCAAGCCAAAACTCACACTGGAGAATTTTGGGATACAAGTCCTTCTTCTTCTCAAACATTCCAATCACCAAGTCTCAAGTGCTCTCATGTTTCTTTCTTGCTCTTTGGTATACCAGTATTAATCAATGAATACAATGACAAAAGATCCAGGATATGGCTCTTTTAAAAACCCTCATTCATCAAGCTCATGAAAGCTAGCAGGCGGCATGGTGCATTAAGCCAAAAGACATTTACTTTAGAACTCATAATGCCATCCCTGGTTCGGAAAGCAAGTCTTTGGGCACACTCTGCCCTGCCCGTATTTTCATTGATGATAACCATATCTCAAGTCGATTTTGAGAAGGTACACGAACCTTGTAATGTCTCGAACAACCATCATCACCTTGCGAGGAACCGATGTTGATACTTGTTCTTCACAGTACTTTATTTAGTTGTCTGTAGTCTATGACATCCAAAAATCCCATCTTCTTCTTCACAAATAAAACGGAGCACCCTAAGGGGATGCCCCATCCTTGTCTAATTAAAACTTTCCCCAATAACTCTGAGTTGGGCTTTAACATCCCTTAACCTTTTCAGCGGGAGCCATTCTATAAGGGGGTATGAACAATGGGCCGGCGAGTGACCCAGCTCAAGATCATGTTTAGAATTATTTCTTTTTATTTGTACATATCTTCTATCAGGTCTGGAACATTACCATGAAAGGTTCTATGACACCGGAGAGGAGGAAACACCCCTCCAGAAAACTCACGGAACTACAAAACGACTCAATTGAACGGTACTTGGGTAGCATTCATCCCTGAGCGTGCTGCAGAAGATAACACCCTTTACTAAACAATGACGTCTTAGCACGAAGAAAGGAGATGATACGAACTTGAGGGAAGTTAGTCCCCTCCCCACACTACCGGATTGGTTCTCAGGCTGTGGCAATGTTCAGTTTTAGCATACAATCTAGATTGAAATTCGGAGAAAGCCAAGTCATACCCAGAATTACATCGAAAATCAACCATCTCTAAGGAGAAACACCAAATATACATGGGTATTGCTCCCCACGAGAGTTACAAGAACAAGACCTATAACTTTCAACTATCACAGAATCCACCCACAGAGTAGAAACACGAACAGGGCATGTCAAGCAATTCACACATGTAAATAAGACCAGTAGAAAATGAGGCGAAGATACAATGAAAAGTTGGAGGTTGGAGACGAGACAAACAATACAGAAGCCATGCAATCACAAACAAAAAGATTAAAAGATACCTGTGATAAACCGCATCAGATGATCTCGATTCCGACCGCCCAGGGAAAAAAAGCGTAACAATGGGCCATATCATGTCTGCCTGTTGCCTCTACCATGTGGTTTGCAGCGTTTCCATTTGCCGTCCAACCCGGCTTGTTGTGGTTGACCACCATTACCTCGGCCCACACCACGTCCGCCAGAGGCGGCCTTTCCCATGACCCCCTCTACCTCTGACTATTTGGGGTCTGTAACTTTGTTTGGACACAAACTCCTATATTTCCGATCTCTCCCAAATCCATCTCGAACCTATGGATCAATCATAAGGGGTCTTTGTGAGAACGACGAAGTCTGGTGATAACCTCCCCACACTCAAAAAAATGTGACTGGTTTTGCGGTGGACCCCAGATACAGCCTGACAGGATAGAGTGAATAGTCGGGTGATAACTCCGGACTCTGCCCTTAGAGTAAGAACCACTAAATCACCCCTTCCCCTACGAAACTTGTTAGTTTGTTAGTGTTGATGCATGGTGAAGTATTGTCTGGCTTCACTCTCTCCATCTCTATCACAAAGTCTACCAATTCTGAAAGGATTTACTAGTAGAGCTAATCTGTAACTGGCAGACCAATCCGCATTTTCTTTGTTCTGATCTCAACCCTTTCACAAAAATGGTGAATTGCTCTTTGTGTACTGAAGCAGCAAAGCGGGGTTGGCATTAACCCTGATTACAGCACGCGAAAACTGAGCCTCATACTGCAGTACCGTCATCCTGGCCTTGCTCAGGCCCAGGAAATATCTTTTATCTCTCCCTATCCTCAATGTACCCCCGGGGTATATACTTCTCCTAAATAAGCTAGAGACACTCGACAGCCCAAGTCATAGGTTCGGTCGGTGCCTTTGTGCTCTAGGTTGACACTCACACCACAGATGCTTGCCCAACACATTTGGGCTTTCCTTGAAACTGATAGGGGTTTACCCAAAACTCAACACCAAATCGTTTCCCCCCCCAAACTATTCCCCATTTATGTAGTAACTCATAACAATCAACAAGTGAAATTTAGGCATCCATCAAAACTTTTTTGTCAGACCTTGAAGACTGGAAGGATGTAAATTCAAGAACTTACTGAAAAGTCGGCTGATCACTTCATTATTAAGCCATGGAGTCAGCCTGAGGGAAACATGCCTATTTCCAATGACGGCATCCAGCGGGGAGCCCACAGCAAGATGCCGTTGTATTCAAGAACCTGAGTGTGCTGTGTGCAGGAAAACAATGGGGATTCCCGGATGTCTGGCATTGATCAGATAACCGCTAGATAAGAAAGAACCAGACTTAATCATCTCTGGGGTAGGTTGGGGTGGTAATTCCTCATTCCTGCCACTGCTCATTTTCCCCTTCCTCACCCTCCTCTACACTTCCTAAGGTCGGTGGAGGAGTCCACCGCCCTAGTACTAGATGGGCCCAGGTGCTGTCATCTTCCTATAGGGAGGACGTCCTCCCGCTGACTCTACCATGAAACTCTTTTTGCCACAATTCTTGAGACTACCGCCTCAGTCGCGCGCTTCAGGCTCATCCGCATCTTGTATTACCGGTGTTGGTGTTGTGCAGTTATTGCGCGTTATAACAATCTGCAAAAATAGAGTGAAGATGGTAATACCCAATTGGTATCACCTAGATACCAATGGATCCACGTAATAGCACGAAGAAAGAAGGAAGAAAATTTACCCTAAAGTCTATAGCCTCTCAGAGAAAGTAAAGGCGTCTTGCCCCCCTACCGTTCCTAATACTTTAATAGACTCGTTCTTGTGTGATGCGAGACACAACGAATCATAATGCGTTGATACCAAGTTTGTCACGCCCCAGAAACGAGCCGCGAGTGGCACCCAACTTATCCTACTATGTGAGAGAACAACAAATCCAATCCCAACATTTTCAACACATAATAAACAGAAAATAATGCGAAAGACTTCTTAAAACCCATTAACGAAAAACATTAATACTTCTAAAATTTATACCTATCATCCCCAAAATCTGAAAGTCATTCAACCACAAGAACATCTATCCTCCAAATACTAATCTAAGAAATATTAGGAAACTAAAATAATAAACAGCTAGCCCAGCCGGAACTTCAGGCATAACGACATGAAGAGAGATCCAGTCAAAAGCTAGAAGCCTTAGCTCACCCACAGAGATCTGACGTGATGAACCTGTAGAGGTGCCGGTGAGTGAAGAGATGGCACGTTTGCACACTCCACATTCAACAAAAGAAAAAACAATTACAAGTAGGGGTAAGTACAAACCCAAGTACTGCGTAGATTTTTGTATTTCAGCTCTAATTCGTGCTTTTTTTTTTTGGCCAACTCCAAAATAGAAAATAAATATATTCAGATAATAACACAAAATCATACTAAATGCTTTAACAGGTGTAGCAACAAGTATAAGAATCATTTAAACCAACACAAATGCATCTATGAGGACTCAAGCCTCCACACCATACTCTTTTGGGAAAACAGGTTCTTAGATAAGTATATACCTATTACAAGATTCATTATCTTTATATTCCTGGTGTCGGAATGTGACACCTGCATCCATTACTATCCTGGGGTCGGAACGTGACACCCATCTCCCACACGATCCTGGTGTCGGAACGAGACACCCGATCCACTACTATCCGGTGTTGGAAAGTGACCCCGATTCCAATACTAGACGTTGTGTCGGAAGTGACACCGATTCACTATACCTGGTGTCAGAAAAGTGAAACCCGATCCACTAAGTTCATTCTTTTAGTTCATCAGTCGTCTCTTTAGGCCAAGACATCATCATTAAAAAAGAGGTTTCAAGGTTTTAGATTTTTAGATTCAAAGCCTCATCATGCTTAATTCATCCACAATTATATTGGATCAATCTGCATGACACACAGTTAAGCATATAAGTAGACTTGACATTACACCCAAACACAATATCATCGCCTTATTAAGAGTTTACTATGCATAGCATAAACATAACCTAGCATCCACCGAAGGAATACCCCCCCCGTGATCAAGCAAGCTTATTCCTCAAAGGTCTTTGCTTCCTCTTCGTTCTTCTCTTTTCTCTCTGCGTTTCTCTCCATTTTTCTTATTAAAAACCCTTTTTTATAAACATAAAATCATGTAATTACAATATAAAAGATGGTTAAAAAGTAAACCACTATTTATTCCAAGGTTGAGTCTCCTTTAACCCCCAAGTAAAAGTAATGGAATTATTACATTTAAACCACTAACTTTATAATTATAAGCAGGAATAGTACAAAAAACGCCCCTAAAACTTTTAACAGAAATCAACCAAGTCAGGGTCAGCACCCTGTGATGGCCCTCATGCCTGAGACGGTCCGTCATGTGCTTTCGTAACAAAGCTCAGCGGATAAATTCCACTAAAGGTCTGTGACGGCTCGTTCGTGCCACGACGTTCCCATCCTGCCATGTCGTCTGATTTAGTTTAGGATTGTTTTCTTAGTAACCACAATTTTTCCCAAACGTCTAATTATTTTGGAACGAGACACCCTCGACGGTTCCGTCGTGGACGATGGACGGTTTCCGTCGTGGATCCGTCGACTCAGAAAGTATTACCAGAATAAACTCTACTGCTCAAAACACTCCGCAGGTTTGCTACAAGGTGAAAGAATTTTTTATGTTAGTGATTATAATGTGGGTAGGAATTGGGATGAGATTAATGACATTTTTACGTATTTAGATAATATTTTTTAGGTTATTTGTTAATGTTAAGGTATGAAATTGATGAGAAAAGTGTTAGTCTGCTTCATTGTGAGTTAGGCATGGTATAAATGCTGCCATGGTGCCAGGTAAAGGTGATTATAAAGTTGGGTTTTTGTTATGTTTGACCTTGGATGGCATATATTGTCAGGGTAGTATTTTTAATCTTCACACATATACATTTATAATCACAATTCTCTTTGGTTGCCTAACCTATATATTAATTAGAGGATCTTATTACCCCACACCACACCCCACTGTATAGGTGAATATTC
Organism: Solanum habrochaites; assembly: GCA_027704765.1. Taxonomy (NCBI): domain Eukaryota; kingdom Viridiplantae; phylum Streptophyta; class Magnoliopsida; order Solanales; family Solanaceae; genus Solanum; species Solanum habrochaites. The sequence goes on along the minus strand of JAKWJA010000526.1, from coordinate 19,575 downwards.
TAAAAATGTCTCCGGATTCGGTTGTACCTATTTAGTTTCTTTGGTTAGTCAATTTGTGGTATCATGTGTTAGCGGCCATGGTATCACGACAGTGGTTTCAGGTTACCCTGTTTGACTGAAACTCATATAGCGAGATAGGCAATTAATATAAGGTATAGTCTATTATATAAGTTATATTTAAAGTGATGTTAATGGGAGGAATTAAGAATCTACCTTCGCGTTTGAATTCTGGGAAATTGATTATATATAATTAAAGGAGTTTTGGGTCTAGGCTAAACATAGACTAATTAAGTGTTTATAGACTCGGTTAACTTCAAAATATGCATATAAAATACTTGATATAGTGGAAAGGTGCGGAGGGCATATTAAGGAAAGTAAAGGCATTTGCAGTCTATTATGTACTGATGTGGGGTTGGTTGTATGTTTTATTGTGTGGTTTGTGGGTGGCCCTAAAACTATGAGCACTGTGAATGTTTTAATTTTGGACCCCTCATATTAAAATGAACGCCTGAATAAAGAAGGCTTGATGAAATAAAAATAATGAGATAAGTGGATCGTGTGTCACGTTCACCACGGTATTATAAATCGAAGTCTCACCACGCTCTCCGAATAGTTATTCAGGGGATGGAGTATGAGTAGTTATCCTGTTCCGACATGAGAACATAAAGGGAAAGGAATCTTGAAGTAACTAAATATACTTATTATCAAAGAATCTGTTTTCCAAATGCGTATAGTGTGGAGACATGAGTCCTCAAGGTGTGCTGATGTTTCCCCTTGTGATTGATGGGTGTACCTATTATGTGGTGGTTTGTCAATGTTCTGTGTTGGTTGCTTGCCACCTGTTAAGTATTGTAGTGTCAGACCAACGAGTCGTTAGTGGCATCCCACTTAAATACCTAGGTGGAAAAATCAAGAAGAACTTCCAAATCCAACAGTACATAATTCAATGTGAGATAATAACAATATTGCGGAGGAAGCTCAAATTAGTTTAAACATCGTTTCCACAAACATGAAAGTATCACAAACAAGGACATCCTTAATCTCTATTATTAAGTCTAAGAGTATCAACGACACCAAAATAAAATGGAATTCCCATGTATGTGTCCGAAAGTAATAGGAATCATGTATGACCGAAAGACATCAACACGAGCATTAAATGAATAGCTCACCAGGAACGTGATATGCGGGAGAGATGGCTGGAAGGCTGAGGGACAATATGCTGAAGTCATGGTACACTCACCTGCATTTCCATTAAAACGACAACCAAAGAAGAAAACAAGAGTAGGGCTCAGTACGAGGCACATGCTTACTGAGTAAGATACATCGTTCAACCCCCCCAAAAAATAGTAACTAATATTACAATAAACAAATAGTAATGAACTCACTATAGCCCTTACAGGTTAAACAACAACAAAAACCATGAACAAGTCATAACAATATTAAAAGTATAGATCGTAATAAGTAATAATATTAGTATCACCCCATGAGGACTCATGCCTCCAAAGCAAACCATTGGGAGTTGAGTTCTTGTGAGAATAAAAGAAAAAAGGATTGGCTGGTGAGATAAATTTAGTTGTTGACTTTGTTGAATTTTATGTTGGTAACGATGGGAAGTAAGAATATGGTGCTAATTGGAGTAGTTATTATTTAAAGAATCAATTAATCTAACTATAAGGGGATATGAAATTATAAAGCAATCGTGATAATCATATGGACATAAATATATATTCAACATTCCAATAATATAATTTTATATTTTATCCAACCAAAAGGCCACAAGTCATTATTAGTAATTATACAAAACATTATGCGCAAAGTAAGGGGGTGCCGTGTATCGTGTTAAATGTAAGCGCGTCTTTCTCACTGTTATTCTTTTTCCTCGTTCTTTTCTCTACAGATTATTTGTACCTAATTATTTACTCATATAAGTATAAAGTGATTAAGGACTCACGATTAATTATATCTTATTTCCTAACCATTAAACTAAATAATTAATAAACTACCACACTAATTTCATAATTATAATTATGATATCCAAACACACACTTAATCTATCAGAAAGTATTTCTAACCTTAAATTATTTTAGTGCCAAATCGACTACAAGGTTGTTGACAACAGATCCAATTCTATCGTTCCGTCCTTCCCGAACGATCAAGGAAAGGATCTGGAGAGTGAGTAGGAGGGGTTTTGTTTCTCAACGATTCATTTCAAAAAAAAATATTAGTTCCCTAGGTCCATCCACGTACCAAACAATCCCTTGCACGCCCTTCAATATCATTTTTTCTAACCTATAAGGTTCTGGCTAAGGTGTGTTTGTCTTGTGTCTGAGTGTCTCACTACTTTCACATTCTCGCATTTACTTCTCATGCTATGTTACACTTCGCTGCTACAGTATACTAATTAGATTACCGTTTTAGTTTTCTATATCTATCATCCAAACTTTGTACTGCTGTCTGCGCATCTCATAAATGTTGTCAGGTACTTGTTGTATCGCTACACCTCCTTACGATGTGTGTGCGGCATTTCTTCATTGCTCTTTGTATACAAAGTTCTCTATACACATACTTGTTAGATGGTCTGATGTGTCCTCTAGTGTTGTGTGTTCTGGAAATACCTCCCCCCTGCTGACACAATTCTATCAGTGTGCACCGGTCCCTTGTCCGTCATAACCCTGTTGCTTGTCCATATTTTGTTCTTCTTCACCACCACCCACTAACTTTGTGTCATCTGTTAGCGTTAAGTTATAATTTGGTTTATGTCTTTGTATATCTTTTACTGATTAGTACTCGCTCCCTTGTATACTGGGAGATTCAATATATTCATCTCCCTTCTGTCAATATAAACACATGGCTTCAGCGCCAGTCCGTGTCTTATTGTATCTTTTTTATTCTACTTTTGACATGAGGTGTGGACGATAACTGGACCCAACCAACATTTAGAGATACACCCCAAGTTCTTTTCCCCACATTACACTTAATCTCTAATAACACATAGCCCGCAACATAAGACTAATGATGATGATAGATCTTTTTATAGTATTCAAACAACTGTTAAATTTTCATGGTAGCTTCCTATACACATCTAATAAGTAAAGTTCGTAGGTGAACCACATATACTTCCAATTAGCCAAGCCACCACCAAAAGCTTGTCTGTGAGATATAACCACGTATGCCAACTACAATCTCCCAAGAAACATTCACAGAAATGTTACCCCCGATTAAATAAGACGGGGAATCACTGATATATAAGCAATAAACATCATGCTGGATTGTAGAATAGATCATACTCCACAATCACACCGAAATGAAGTAGTTTGTCAAGTATATTGCGGTGTTCTATCCCACCCACACGGCTTAGGAACTTCAGATTGTTTTTCAATTGATTCCAGATCATAACACCTGAGTCAGCATTCATCTGACTCTATCTCTTGATTTTCTAGCTACCCACAATACCAATTTTTTAGTTCCTATTATATTTGAACACATACGTACTTGATCCGAACATTCATAAATCCATTTGGACACGCCTCACGATTTACTTTTAGTACTAACCAAAAAATCCATGAACCAATGGATTAATATTTTGCCCTACCTCAAGCTACCATTAATATCAAAAGTATTCTTATAAAATATATGTTCAAATATGACTATCTCTCCCCGTTTCTATTTAAAAAGCATTTCATGATATTTACGAGTTCAAACAAGGCTACTAATATTGATTTAAAATTTGATAGTACTCTCATTCATGACTAAACTACTAAATCAAAACCCCAATTAACCTCACCACAAACTTCCAAAGATCCATGCTTTAGCTACCCTTCTAAACCACACATACCTCATGCCAAACACTTAGGAAGTTTCTTGGTACATTCAAATTATTTATGTATCCTATTAGCGTCATAACCTCTATTCACCATTAAATATCCTATGTAAACAAATCATAGTATTCTATGTCAATCATCAATAGAGTAGTATTACTTCCAACCTATAAATTCTATTTGAATAACATGTGAATAATTACACCTTTATTTGGTTTGGGCCCCAAAAAATCATTCTTAGTCATCTATCCAAATTCCCTGAGCAATATAACTTGAATTATTGTCGTAAAATATTAAATCGTCATGTCTTTCAGGGTTGTGTTTGGCAATCTAAATCAAAAACTCAATCATTTATAAACCGATATAAATTTCTAGTAGTTCTAATCGACACTAATTATTCACATCTTCACTGTATATCTAAACTCATAGGCAAACACCAATCACACCATACAACACACACTCCCAATACAACCTTTTTCACTGCGGTTCTACGATCGAGGTCTCTATTCCTCACTTTCTCAATTGCATTCTCATGGTGCAATTAATTTGACAATTCAATATGTCAATATCTTTTTTCTTTAGATCATCAGCGATCTCATCCAGTTACTGACAAAGCCATGACCTTTTACTTCCATTCTAAATCAAAACTCACACGAGGATTTATTATGATTTTTTGCTTAGATCCTTTAACAATCAAAATTAAAACTTTTAGATCCAAAAACTATGCACTAAGTTCTTCAATGCTTAATAATGCTGCATCAATACATTATTCCATGGAAAATTCATACCTTGAAAAAAAAAAAACATAATCACCCCCAAGAATGCAGACTTTATACTGAAACGTTTGAATTTACGTCCCAATTGTGTACCCAATAACCTTATGTATAATAAATTGTTTATACTTTGAAGGACTTTTATAATTACCTTATTTAGCTTATAATGATTGTCTGTCCCTCATAACAATACCAGATGATTCACTAAAATTCAACTAACATCTCTAAATTCATAACAGTGTATAACAGAAATTATCATCTCACTCAAAAAAAAAAAAGGCTTTTTTTTTTTTGGGGAAAAAAAAACGTCTGTACCCCACCTCATATTCTATGTTTTATTCAACATAGCTTTTAACCAAGCTGATTAACATGTGTATGATATACTCTGACAAAAACATACTTAAATAAAAAATGCATTTCTGACACCCAATTCTCAAACACCCTCTACGATACACTTTTAGTTCTTCAATCACGAGAAATTAAAATTCCATTATACTAACTTTATTTCATTATAGCTTACACTACCAAAGTGTTATCTTATTTAATTATGATGCCACCTAATTTTGAAATTCTAAATTCGAGCTTTGGCCGAACATTTCTTTTATAAAAACTTGTCATACCACACACATACTCACAAAATAGTTTAGAAAATTAATAACCTGGAGATAATCGCAGCGTATATGCACATTAGAAAATTATTACCTTCCAACAAATCCTAATCATAAATTTCATGCCAATTACAGTGTGTCTCACGAATTTTTTATTTTATAATCCATGTCAGTTAACCCTTGTATAACATTGAAGTGAAACCTTTCATACGATTTAAACCCTTAAAGTCTGGCCCCCCCCCCCCCCGTATACCGATAAATTTAAGGGGATAGATCCAATTTATTGCACTTTCTGTGTTAAATTAGTCAATTTACTTCACCCAAAGGTACACACTCACTAGGTGTCACACTTAGTATTAATCTACCTTTTGAAAGTTAGATAAAATCTGTCAATACTCATTCAGAACCCTGCAAAGATTACATTTTACACTTAAAGTGTATTAATATTGTTCCAAAGGGTCACCACTAAATTGTCATTTAAAATAATGTTCATCTAGTGTTCCTGAAGTAATAAACTAGTATTCTACAAATGTGAATGCAACACTAATCTTATTCATCTGACCATGTCAGTACAACTCATTAAAAGCGTTTAGTCATTAGTATTCATACTTGACAAGAGATGTACATGTTACACATAACCCTAGTACTGCCACAACGTGGAAAGTCCGTTAGATACCTCACTAGACACAAATTCATATTTATCCCATAATACGTACCCAACAAAGCACCCAATGTATTTCTACCCATTGAATAATTGACAACAACCTAATTAGATCTATTCTTCTCTCTAGACAACACAATTTGTTTTACTTCTTAGAAATTCAATAAAAAAAAAACAAACTTCCTAAATATAACAAGTTAAGCATCGATGATTTCACCGAATATACCCTTCACTCTATGAAGTCATTGAGTAGTGTCTTATAATGGGACACTCGACATGAGGACTACAAATATTTGATCGAGAAAATAGAAAATCTATTTATTTTTAGGACACCTTTCTATTTTTTTTGTGTCCTACTAGTGTGCTATTTCAACTTTTTAATACTTAGTACTAACCATATGGTAATAGGTGAAGAAGTTTCATTGATACCAATTTGTATCATCGAGATACCAATTGGATCCAAGTATAGCACGAAAGATTAAGAAAAGCATAAAGTTTTCCTACAAGTCCTAGGTGTCTCTCGAAGGAAAAGTAAAGGGCGTCCCCATACAGTTTTCAAGACTCTACTGATGGACTCTGTCCTGTGTATTTTAGATCAACGGAACATAACGCTATGATACCAAGGTTTGTCAAGACCCCAAAATGGAGGCGCAGAGTTGGAATCCCACACTTAACTTACCTAGGTGGACAAATCAGAAATGTCAATAGTTTTATCAATAATTCAACTGTGATAACCGCAAACATTATTGTGGAGCTCAAAAAATTATGAAAGATCGTTTCCCAAAAACCTAAAAGTCATTCACAACAAGGACATCTAATCTCTCATTACTAAGTCTAAGAGTATCAAAGACACCAAAATACAATGAATACAAATGTAATGTGTCCGCAAGTATAGCGAAATATGTCATGAACCGAAAGAATCCAACACGAGCATTAAATGAATAGGCTCACCTGGAAACTTGAATATGCGGGAGACTGGCGGAGACCTGAGGGAATCTGAAGTCATAGTTACACTCGCTGCATTTCATAAAAGGACAACCAAAGACAGAAACTTAGAAACACTAGTACGTATCGGGCACGACACGCGCCGCCACGTGTGCAACAGGACTCGAGTATAAGTAAGTATCACACGCATCACAAACTCAAAATAGTAAACTACTATACAAAACTAATAGTATGACCCAACTATACGCCTTAAAGGTGACAAAACAACAAACAAACATGAACAAGTATCAAACAAATTAAAGTAAGCTCAGTAAAAGTCAAATGATATCAGTATGCATATACTGACGCTGACTATGCTCCCACACCAAACCATTTTGAAGTTGAGTCTTTGAGATGAGTACCTTTCTAATAATTCAATCACAATAATCGTTTTCCGTTACCATATTATCGTGAGGAACGTGACAATTCCGATCCAAAAATTACCGTGGCGAACGTGACACTACGATCCAAGAATACCGCGTCGGAACGTGCCACCCACGAAGAGTTCCACAATCGATTATACTAATTAATTTATCCTTTATTATCAACCGCTTTCTAATTACTACGTTATATTCTTTTCATCCAAAGCCGTTCTTATTCAGGACCCAGCCACTTCGATAGATAGGAGTTAGAGAATATTATAAACGCTACGGTCTCCAGGGATTCAGACCAATCACAAACCACACAACCAAATCACCAATATCAAATTTTTTCAGTCAAGTTCATAGAGAACTCTCCACAATATCATTCAAGGAAATCGTCAATATTAAGAGTTTCTATCTCAAATAGCCATACATAAACCCTAACCTTACCATTCACCAAAGAACGTAACTAAGTCAAGCAAGCTACGTTTCTCCAATATTTTTCCTTTCATCAACGCCTTCACGAACTTCTACCAATCTATCAAGTTATGCATAATTTGAAGTTAAGGTCTTATAGGAATTATATTTACTATATGTTCTAGCGTAGAACCCGAATATCTCACCCAATTATTTAATAAATACTCAATGTTATAAGTCTAAAGGGAAGTTGACATTCATCAAACTATAATACCTACTATATTGGTATCCTTCGAATTATACTCTAATTAACTACCTAATATTTACATCTATCCCTTTTTTAAATGTTTACCACCCCCTGTGAATTATAACTCGAGTATACTAAAGCTCGAAATTGCCCCGGGTCCTACATAGACCCATTCAACCTTTCTCCTTTCTGCACACTTTATTGCAAATCTATACAACATAGTACTGGTAAAATGAATCAATCTTTTAAATCCCATTCTTCTGATTACCTCTTCATATAGCTTATTACTTTATAGTTTATTGCTTAATTCATCATGTTCGCAGATGGACATAACATCATGAGGGATTACCACATCCCACCTATGTATATCACATTGTGCCCGACTATCCACAATCTTATTTTCTCGCCGACATCCTTTTTTTTCTCTTATTCTTCACCCAAAGAACTAAAATCATAATAATAAGAATATCGTTTACAATACTCTAATCAAATCAAATTATTTTGGTTTTTGGGTTATATTAAGTCTATTTACTAATATCAGTAATGTCCCCACTCTTTTATCAAGAATTCACATGGGCAGTCCTATATACACAATGCTCTACACTTATATTAGGTCATTTCAGTGTCGTTCACACCTCCAATCAATATTGTCTTATTATATAATAATTTTATCCCGGACTTACTTCATCAAAACCCAATAAAACACAATATTGATCACAACACACACGCAGACTTAATTAATCATCTATGGACATAAATTTATATTTCAATCTCACCTCTATTGATAATATTATTTATCAGATTTCATCAACCCTAAAAAGGCACCAAAGTCATATCAGGTTAAAATCTCACCCAAAACATTTGCCCGCACAAACATAGTAAGCGGTACCGTCGTCTCGGTTGTTTTTGTTGACAGGTTAAGCTGTCTTCTCAGGGTTGTCATCTTTTTTTACTCGTTACTTTCTTCTAGCAGTTATTGTGTAACCCCGAATGCATTATACTCCATATAAATCATACCATAGTGATTTTATAAAAGGTGATCCATTATTAAGACTTTTGATAATATTCATTTATTAACCATTTAATCTATTAATAAATCTTATTTTGCTAAAAGCTACACCCCTCAATAACTTTCATTAATTATACCTTATGCATCGGCACCAAACACACCATTAAATCTCATTAGAAAGTATTTTTTTTCTAACATAATAAATATATAGTGCCCCACCAAAACGAATAAAAGGTTGTTACATGTAGCTTGATTTCTATATGATTATTCAATAAGATTGATTTGCTTCTTTTGAGTTGACTCCGACTCTTGTACCCTACCTAGTTTTTAGTTACGTGTCCATTGTTGCTATAAACCTTCTTTCATTCTTGTATTTTTCTTCTCTTTGTTACTTTGTGGAGTGTAAGCAAGTGATTAACATACGAATGTTGACTCGCCTCGCATCTCTCACGCCAGTATCCAGAACCATTAGAGTTTAGTGATCGAGCTATTTACATTATAGCTAGGTGTGATTTTCCTTCACGTCTGTCTGACATCTCTGTTCGTGCTGAATTGCTGGGCTTCATGGACCATGTTTTTTGCCTTTATTTTTAGTTTGTTTAAACCACTCTTCATGACTCTTTGCTGTAACTTTTTGACAAATTAGGTTTGTGCCTTGACGTTTTAATGAATATTCAGATATTGGATGGAGAAATATTAACTTTAGAAACTTATTAAAATTGCTTGTTTAGTATTCTTTGGAGCTTCCGCATATATTTAATATTATTTATAGTGAACTATTGGTATGTTGGGTTTGATGTGTTGGTTGTCCACCTAAGGAGGTAAGTGTGGGTGCCACTTAACGACGTGGAGTTTCTGGATGTGTTTCCTACAGACCTTCCTGGTAGGACACTGGATCGGGATATTGATTTTTTGTATTGATCTAGAGTCGGGTACTCGCCCCATTTCATTCCCATATGAAGGCCTCCAGCTGAGTTAAGGGAATAAAGGTCACAACTTACAGGAGTTGTTAGGTAAGGTTTTATCGACCGGAGTGCATCCCTTGGGGTGCTCCTGTTTATTTGTGAAGATAGAATGAGGAAGTAGTTTTCCGAATGTGGCATGACTACGGCAGCTGAATTAAGGTAAAAATATTAAGTATAAGTATACTATTCCTCGCATTGCATCGAATAATTCGATCAGTTAAAGGGGCTTGTGTTTCTCTAAAATTTATTGAGACCGGTGATCATCAAGTGAAAAACCCCTCCACAGGCACAGTGTGCCAATGAATGCTTTGCGAATAGGTAAGGCATTACGAATTTACACTATGTCTTTGGGCTTACGAATGCCCCCTGATGCTTTCATAGCTTGATCTGAATGGGATTTTGAAGTCATTATCTGAGATCTATTTGTTATTATATTTATTGATGATATACTGATATACTCAAAGAGCAGAAAAGAACATGAGAAGCATTTGAGAATTGTATTGGGGTTGTTAAGGGAGAAAAGGCTTTATGATGGTGATGGTGGGTTTTGGATCGATTCAGTGTCCTTCATGGGGCATGTGGTTTCTAAGGACGGAGTGATGGTGGATCCTTCTAAGATTGAAGCAGTGAAGAGTTGGATAAGACCTACTAATTTTTCAGAGGTAAGGAGCTTTGTTGGTTTAGCTAGCTACTATCGTCGATTCGTTAAGGGATTCTCTTCTATTGCTTCCCAGCTGACCAATTTAACTAAGCAGAATGTTCCATTTGTATGGTCGTACGAATGTGAAGAAAGCTTCCTGAAACTCAAGACATTGTTGACTACTGAACCGATTCTTTCCTTGCCAGTAGAAGGTAAGAATTTTATTGTTTATTGTGATGCATCTTATTCTGGTTTAGGTGCAGTGCTAATGCAGGAGAGGTATGTAATTTCTTATGCTTCGAGGCAATTGAAAGTGCATGAACGTAACTATCCGATCCATGATTTGGAGATGGCTGCATTTGTATTTGCATTAAAGCAATGGAGACATTATCTATATGGGGTCTAGTGTGAAGTTTATACAGATCATCGTTGTTTACAATATGTCTTTAATCAGAAAGATTTGAATTTGAGGCAGAGGAGGTGGATGGAACTATTGAAAGACTATGATATTACTATTTTGTATCACCCAGGAAAACCTAATGTTGTGGCAGATGCTTTAAGTAGAAAAGCAGGAAGCATGGGTAGTTTAGCCCACCTACAGGTTTCTAGACGTCCATTGGCTAGAGAGATTCAGACTCTAGCGAATGACTTTATGAGGCTGGAAGTACTAGATAAAGGAGGATTTTGTCCTGTGTGGAGGCAAAATTTTCTTTTCTTGACAAGATTAAGGGAAATCAATTTGTTGATGAGAAGCTGAGCCGAATTTGAGATATCATATTGCGAGGAAAGTTTAAAGAGGCAGTAATTGATGTAAAAGGCGTCTTAAGGATTAATGGAAGGGTATGTGAACCCGTGTGGATGATTTGATTCACAGTATTCTTACAGAAGCTCATAGTTCAAGGTATTCTATACATCCTGGTGCAACCAAGATGTATCGTGATCTAAAGTAACATTTTTGGTGGAGTAGAATGAAGCGTGACATTGTTGATTTTCTTGCACAATGCCCGAATTGTCAGCAGGTAAAGTATGAACACCAGAGGCCTGGAGGGACACTTCATAGAATGTCCATTCCTGAATGGAAGTCGGAATGAATTCAACGGATTTTGTAGCTTGTCTTCCAAAGACATTGGGTAAGTTTGATTCTATTTGGGTAATTGTTGACAGGTTAACTAAGTCTGCTCACTTCATTCCAATTAAGATGACTTACAATGCCGAGAAGTTTGCCAAACTCTATGTGTCTGAGATTTTTCGATTGCATGGAGTTCCACTTTCCATAATATCAGATAGAGGTACGCAATTTACTTCTATGTTTTGGAGGACATTATATGCTTCGTGCGTGTGTGATAGATTTTGGTGGTCATTGGAATAAATTCTTACCCTTAGTAGAGTTTTCGTACAACAATAGCTATCACTCAAGTATTGATATGGCCTCATTTGAGGCACTGTATGGGACGAGATGAGGTCTCTCATTGGTTGGTTTGATGCATTTGAGGTTAGACCTTGGGGTACTGATCTTCTAAGGGAATTATTAGACAAAGTGAAATTTATTCAAAAAAATCTTTTAGCAGCTCAGAGTAGGCAGAACGAATATGCAGATCAAAAGGTTAGGGACTTGGATTTTATGGAGGGTGAACAAGTCTTGCTGAAGGTTTCACCCATTAAAGGTGTGATGCGGTTTGGTAAGCGAGGTAAGCTTAGTCTGAGTTATATGACCATTTGAAGTTCTTAAGCGCGTGGGGGAGGTGGCCTATGAATTGCCCTTGCCTGCAGGGCAGTCAGAAGTGCACGCAGTATTTCATGTGTCTATGCTGAAAAAATACCACGGTGATGGAAATTACATTATTCATTATGACTCAGTTCTTCTTGATGAGAATATGTCTTATGAGGAGGAGCCTGTTGCTATTCTAGATAGGGAGGTCCGCAAGTTGATATCAAAGGAGATTGCATCTATCAAGGTTCAGTGGAAAAATCGTCCACTTGAACAGTCCCCTTGGGAGAGTGAGGTTGATATCAAAAGATATATCCACATCTTTTTACAGATTCAGGTACTCTTTCTCGCCCTCGCCTTTCTTTTTAATCGTTCGAGGACGAACGATGGGTAAATTAGGAATCTATTGTAAACAATCTTTTGGTTGTTTTGAATATTAGAGCTTTTTATTTCATAAATATTTTTTCAATAGATTTTAAATGGGTGTTTTGGACTATTCATAATCATTATTATGAAATTAGTAGGGTAGTTTTAATAATTGAGTTAGTTGGGGTTAAAGGAGATAACTTTAAAATTAATAGTGGGTCACTTTATAAATATAAAGTATACAATTAGGGTGATAACTAATCTGTAGAAAAGAAGAAATATAAACGCGTAAAAACCAAGTGAGAGGAAGGTTTACCTGTGCGGCTACACAAAAGATCAACTTGGAGTTCTTTTAGAGGTAATTTTCTTTGTTAATAGTTAACATATATAATCGTAGATTAATTATCGTTAGTGGGTATTTATGATGAATAGTGGAAAGAGTTTAAAGAGAAATCGAATAGTGCGAAGTTGAGGAATGTGCTGATCGGAAGTTGACAATTTGTTGATATGAAAACGGTACGTACCAATTTGTTGTGGGTTTGTTCGGGTAAAGGCAGTAACATAATTGAGGATAATTATGGCATCTTGATGGTTAAGAATTTATGTTAGTGATTATAATATGGGTAGGAATTTTTTATTTGAGGTGAATGAATTTAACCGTAATTAGATAATATTAGTTAGGTTAATTTGGTTAATGTTAAGGTATAAAAATTTTATGACAAACGTATTAGTTGTTCATGTGAGTTAGGCATGGTATAAATGCTGCCTGGTGCCAGGTAAAGGTTAATATAAAGTTGGGTTTCTGTATGTTAGACCTTGGATTGCATATATTGCAGTGAAGTATATTTAAATCTTCACAATATAAATTATAATCACAATTTCATTATGTTCATGACATTATATATTAATTAGAGGAGCTTATTAAACACTTATATTAGGTGAAATATTCTAAAAATGTCTCCTGGATTTCTGTGTACCTGTTAGTTTCTTTGGTTAGTCAATTGTGGTCTCATGTGATAGCTGCCACTAGTATCGTGACCAGTAGTTTCAGGTTTACCATTGTTTGAACTAAAACTCAATATATTGAGATAGGTAATTAAATATAAGGTATAGTATATTATATAAGTTACATTAAAGTGATGTTAATGGGAGGAATTAATATCTACCCTTAGGTTTGAATTTTTGGGAAATTGATTATATAATTAAATGAGTTTTTGGGTCTAGGCTAAACATAGACTAATCTGAGTGTTTATAGACTCGTTAACTTACAAATTGTGCATATATATTTTTTATATATTGGAAAGGTTCGGGAGGGGCAATAAGAAGAAAGAAAAGGCATTGGGAGAAGTAAGTTACGTGACTTCAATTCTTCGATGGAGGAGGTTATGCGTTTTATTTCTATAGAAAACCTAAATAGCCGGTTGAATGTAATTGAGGTGATATGTAGAGTCTCCAATGTACTTGATTGTGTGGTGGTATGTGTTGATTGTGGTTTTTGTTGTTCTAAATTATTAGAATGTTGAATTTGATTTGTTGAAGTTCTTAATTTGAACCCTCATCTATTAAAAAAATGACACCTGAAATAAAAGAAGGCTTGATCAAATATAAAATAATGCGATAATTTGGCCGGAGAGGGGTCACGTTTTGACACGGTATATGGACGACGTGTCCACGTTCCGAACGGTATTATTGGATCGGAGTGCAACATTCCGAATGATAATGGGATCGGGAGGTATTGTTCCACACAAAAGATTAAAGGAAAGGATCTGTAAGGGTAACTAAATTACTTATTCTCAACGAACTTGTTTTCCAAATGAGTTATGGTTGTTGAGGCAATGAGTGCCATGAGTCATCATAGGTGTGCTTGATGTTGTGATTGATGGTTGTACCGATTATGGTGTTGTTGTCATTGTGCAGGGGTTTGGTGCTTTGCACCTGGTAAGTATTGTAGTTGATTTTAATATTATTAAAATATAGTGATTATATTTTGAGTGACCGAGATACTACATAGTACGTGTTCATTGTTACTGACCCCGAATTGTATTTTCTTCTATGTTCTGTGTGGTTGTTCAACAAGTGTGTACCATAGACTTCGACTCGCCCTCTCAACTATAGCAGTTTGATCAGCAAATTAGAGTTCAGGGTGGCTATTAATTCTAGTTCATGCTGTGGATTTTCTCATTAACGTTCTTGATTTTCTTTGGAATTTCGGAATGGACCATCTTTTGCTTATTTTAGTTTCTTAAAAACTCTTAGACTTGGTATTTAAAAATGAGGTGTCCTTGACGCGATGATATCAGATTTGGGATGATAAGTATTAACCTTTAGAACTTATTTAAAATTGGGTTCTTAGTATCTTTGGAGCTTCTACATTATTTATATTATTTATAGTTGAATATGGTATAGTTGGGTTTTCAGAGTGTTGTTTGTTTGTATACACCTAAGGAGGGAAAAGCGATGGGTGTCCCTCGCGGACTAGTGTGGGTCATGACACCAACTAAATCCCTTATATCTTTAAAGAACTAAAAACTTTCGAAGTATAATTATGAGTTTTACTAATTAAAATAGTAAATTCACCAACTAAAACATTTACTTATTTGAAGAATTAACTCTTTCTAAGTTAATTAATTTCGTTTAATTAATTTAAAACAAGAATATATTCCCAAATAAATAAAATTTACTTATTGAAGAACTTAATCTTCTAATTTAATTATTTAGTGTTTAACTTAATTAAAACAATATATTCACACTAAAGTCAAATATTAAACTTATTTATGAAGATTAACATCTTCTATATCTAATTAGTTTAGCTTTAACTTAATTCCAAAAAAATATATTCCGAAATTAATCAAAATTATTTTTTAAAGGATTTAACCCCCAATTTTCCAACTTTAATAAGTTTAGTTCTTGTAACGTATTCCAACACTCTACAGCAACGAAATAAATAATTTTATAAAGAAATTAACAAAACTTCCTAAGCTGTAATTCTTTTTTTTTCTCACGACCCCAAACCATCGCGAGTGGCACCTACACTTATCTACTTATGTGAGCAAAACCAACCATAAATAAATTAAAGATTAGCGGAAAAGAAGACTTTAAAACTCAGTGACGAAATCAATTAAAAATAACTTCTAAAATTTAATACTTATCCTGCCCCACTATTGTGAAAGTCATCACAACAAGAAATCTATCCTCAAATACTAAATCTAAGAAATCTAGAAACTAAAATAATAAATAGCTAGGCCATTGCCGGAACTTCCAAGGCACAAGACATGAAAAGAGAAGAGATCAAGTCCAAGTAGCAAGCGTAAGCTCACCCTGAGATCGACGTGATGAGACTGGCTCTAGAGTTGGCGGTTGTGAGTTGAAGACGATGGGGTACCTTGTTGTACTCCACAAAACCAAAGAAAGAAGAAAAAGGCAATTACAATAGGGGAGGGGTCAGGTACAAAAACACGGGAGTACTGAGTAGGTATCATCGTCCAACTCAAAAATAGAAAGCAATTATATTCAGATAATATCATAAACAGGTGATTAGCAACAAGATAAAAATCAATTATTACACAACCAAACACATCCATGAGGACTCAGCCTCCACACCATACTCTTTTGGGAGGAAAATGTATTGGATTGAATATATTAACATATTTTCAAGATCATTATTTTATCCCTCTCATGTCGTACGTGGAACTCCGATTCATTTACTATCCTGGTTCGGAAGGTGACCACCCGTCCATATTACTATCCTGGTGCCGGAACATGCCCTCCGATCCATATACTATACTGGTGCCGGAGTTGACCGAACCAATATTATTCCTTGTTGTTAACGGAAGTTGGACACCCGATTCCATTTTTTTTTATACAGTGTTCCTGGTTTTTTTTTTTTGTTACGTTTTGAACGTGACACCCGATCCATATACTATCCTGGTTGCCGGAAAGTGAAAACCGGATCTCATTATATATCTGGTGACGGAACGTGACACCCGATCCTCTATTACTATCCTGGTGTCGAGAACGTGACACCCGATCCTCTAAGCTCATACTTTAGTTCACCAAGCCTGTATTTTTATACCAAGGACATCATCTTACAAAGTAAAGTTAGGAATATTAAGATTCAAAGCCTCATCATGATAGTTTCATCACAATTAAATATAAACACATCATCCATACACACCATTAAGAATATCGAAGGTTTACATACTAACCAATACAATATCATTCGCCTAATTAGAGTTTACTATGAAATAGCATAAACCATTAACCTACCTCCACCGAAGAATTCGTGTCAAGCAATATACTTTTCCAAAGCTTTGCTTCCCTCTTCGTTTCTCCTCTTCGCGTCGTTATTCTCCCTCTCTCGTTTCTTTTATTTTTCTGATTCAAACCTTTTTTTTTACCCTAATTAGCATATAATTAAGCATTTAAAAGATGATAAAATACCTCACTACTTGGTTTAAAGGTTCTCACTTTAACCCCCCAAGTATTTAAATTATAAACATTAAACCACTAACTTTAAAATTTATAAAGCAGGGATAGTCAAAAGCCCTTAAAATATTTAACAAAAATTCGACCCAGTAAAGGGTCACGCAGTCGTGACGGTGCGTTCCGACATGTCCGTCACCAAAGCTCAGAGACTCAATGTTAGTAAAAGGTCTGTACGGGCCCGTCATGCCTGCGACGGTGTTCGTGCCTGCCATTTCGTCGGACAAAGTTCAGAGAGTGATCTCAGTACCCAATTTTCGAAGTTCTAAGTGTTTTGGAACGATAACTTCCCTCGACGGTCCGTCATTGGACCATGACGGTCCGTCGTGTGGGATCCGTCGACCGAAGCTAGTTTTTGCAGAAATAAAATATGCTGCTCAAAAGACTAAACAGGTCGGTACAATAGATACCAATTTACCCATCGTTCGTCCGCGAACGATTCACAAGAAGAAAAATAAGGGCAAAAGGGAAGTACCTGAATCTGAAACAGGTGTGGGTGTCTTTCTGCACTCAGCCTCCTTCTCCCAAGTGACTCTTCAACCTGGTCGATTTTCCATTGAACTTGATGAGATGCAATCTCCCTTGATCTCAACATGCGAATTCTCTATCTAGAATGGCCAACAGGCTTAATCTCACAAGTCAAATTTTCATAAAGCCAGAACTGAATCCCAACGAATGATGTTAGTTTCTATCCCCCATGGTATTCTTTTCAGCAAAGACACATGAAATACCGGGTGCACTCCTGACAGCCCTGGAGGCAAGGCTAATTCATAAGCCAACATCCCCTATCGCTTAAGTACTTCAAATGGTCCAATATACCTTGGGTATAGCTTACTTTTTACCAAGCAGCATCACCCTTCATGGGCAAAACATTCAGCAAGACTTGCCACCTCCATGAACTCCAAACGGCTCTAACCTTTCGATAGGCATACTCATTTGGCCTACTTTGACAGCCGCTTAAAATCTTTTCTTGTGAATAGATTAACCGTCTCTAATAAATCCCTAAAAAAGGGTCAGTACCCCAAGGTCGAACCTCGATGCATCCAAACCAACAAGGGGTGACCCTACATCTCCTCCCATACAATGCTTCGAAAGGAGCATATCAATTACTGGTGATAGCTATTATGTAGAAAACTCGCTAAGGGTTAAAAGTTATCCCAATGACCACCGAATTCTATCACACCTGCAACGAAAGAATATCTTCCAATACCTGAATCGTTTCACTCAGACTTGTCCATCGGTCTGGAGGGTTGTGAATAAATGCAGAGTACTAAGGTCCACCTAATACCTAATTCGCATGCAATGTTCTCCAGAACATAGTAAGTTTAAACGCATACCTCTATCTGATATGATGGACAGTGGAATCCAGACAATGAACAATCATTTGAGGATAGAAAGTTTGGCTATACTTCTAGCGGTTTGGAAGTCACTTGACCCGACCTGAAGTGAGAAAAGACTAGTTAACTGTACCACAATGCCCAATAGAATAAACTGCCCATGTCTTTGGAAGACCAACCACGAAGTCCATTGCAAGTCTCTCCCGCTGCCATTAGGAATGGGCCATTCTCTGAGTGTTCCTCTGGGCCTCTGGTGTTCATACTTACTTGCTGACAATTTGGACATTTGGGGCAAAAAATCAACATAGTTCGCGCTTGCATCTACTCACCAAAATGTGTGTATTTAGGTCACGATACATCTTGGTGCACCAGGATGTTATAGAATATCCGGAACGATGAGCATCTATAAGAATAGTGTGGATCAAAATCACACACGGGGCACCACATTACCCTTCTTAATTCTCAAAAAAACCCCTCATCCTTATCGCTTCTTAGGCCTTCCTCACAACACCATATCCCGGAATGGCTTAGTTTCTTCATCATCAACGTTTTCCCTTGATCTGGTCGATGAAAGAAGATTCGCCTCCACACTGGCAAACAATCTCCTTATGATTACTTATAACTCATAAAGTCATAGATAGAGTCTGTGAACCGTCTCTAGAACAATGGGAGTACTAGAAACTTGTAAGTGGAAACTACCCATGAGCCCCTGACTTTTCTACTTAAGGCGTGTTGCCCCAAAATTAGCCTTTCCTGGTGTGATACAAGAGGGTAAAATAATAATCCTTCAGTAGTTCCATCCACCTCCTCTGTCTTAAATTCAAATCATTCTGAGTAAAGACACTGTGGCTACGTGATCAGTTATTATCGATTTCACACGTAACCTAAATAGATAGGACTCCCATTGCTTTAATTCAAAACACGACTGCAGCCAATTCTAAATCTGTGGGGTCGGTAGTTACGTTCAATGCACCTTAATTGATTGGAGCAAAGCAATCACACTTCTTCTCTTTGATTAGCACTGCACCCAAACCAGACTAGGATGCATCACAATAAACAATGATTGTTTTTACCCTCTACTGGAAAGTAAGGATAGGTGCAGTAATTATCAGGTCTTGGATTTCTTAATAAAGAGAAACATGAAAAGGAAGGCACTACATATCAGCAGAATATACAGGATCAACCCACAACCAATCCC